>JAUELF010090983.1:0-15938 GCA_031471495.1 Clinocardium nuttallii | reverse complement strand
TCATGACTACGAAGTTTTGCTAGCCAATTTGCCCAGGGTATGATATATGTTATGAATAGCCTGGGTACCGAGGATGACATTGACAAGCCTACACTTTTCTTATGATTGAAGTTTACAGGGTGGTTTGGTTAAACAATACATTTATGAATATACACTGTACATATGTCAGAAAATGTTTTTCTATTTTCGTTGTCTGTCCGCCCGTCTGTCTGTCTGTTTATCTGCCTTCATGTCAGTCTGACTTTCTGTCTGTCTTCCCTTATGTGTCTCACTCAGTCTTTCTGTCTTCATGTCTTTCTGGCTTACTGGCTGGCTGGCCGGCTTGCTCTCTGTCGGTTGGTCGATCGGTCGGTCTTTCTGTGTATATGTCTGTCTCTATTTATGTTTGTCTGTCTGTCTGTCTGTCCGTATTTTCTATCTATATGTATGTATGTAAGTCGGTCGCTCGTCTGTCGGTCGGTACAGTAATCTATATTGCATATCTCAGATAAAGAAAACGATAAAGAAAAGGTTGAACTTGATATAAAGCAATCACAAACGACCCATCAATCTCGAATCCTTTGCATATTCATATTTCACCTATTCTTTTTAGAGAACTATTGTCATTACAAGTCAATTTGTATTTGTTTGAAATATATCACTTATATACCTGATTATATAAGCAAACTACTGCTAAAACAGAATCAAATTACGATTAGTTAACTTGAATATTGTATTGTCATAATACAGAGCGGAGTGGGTGTACCTTTAAATTATGACTCTACAGAAGAACATATCAAGTTAAGGTTCTAAATACATAATTATATTGAACAACTATCATCTAATTACCTTGTTTACTAGAACTTGTAGTTTAAAGAAACATTAATAATGATAATATAGCTAGGCTGTTGCACGGAGGAAGAGAATTTTATATCTGTAAAAATGAGGGAACACACTTTAGTCAATAAAACACATTTGCCATCAAAGTATGCGACTTTTGTCCTACTTTTAAACACTGTGTAAATCACCCCGAAATCAAAATATACGCATCATTTTGAGCTATAAAAAGCGACTATCAAGAAAAACACTCATCAAAAACATAAATGCAGAGAAACCCCACCCTGTCTTGTCAATCATTCAGAGTTATTATACAAAAGTGATCTCTTTTCTCAAATGGGTTAATGCATTTACTTATATTTTATAAAAATCAGCAATTCTTTCGTCCCTGTTTTCCTCATCAAGCGTGTTGGGAACTTACTTTAAACATATGGTACCATTTTATTAGTATGTTCCCAAAATTGTCCATTAGTTCTGAGAGTTAAATCAAAGAATTTATGATTCTCAACAAACTTGCTTTGAACATTATTGAATGTAAAGTTGGCATTAAGGATAGCATTTTTTGAAAAAAACAAAGCTGTTTTTTGGCGGGTTAAAAGAGACATTGTTTTGCCGAATCAAATAAATAAGAAATATCATTGTTAAAACAAACCTTAATGTATGCATTAGAAAAGGCCGAGCAAGCAAGTGAAGTGTTATCAGGATTAAATAAACAAAATAAGGTTTCGTGATTAGAAGTTGCATTTTTTTTATAATCGGGATTAAGTTAGAATTGTTACTATTACCAACTAAAATATGAATATATTTCCATTTTCGTAACTTTTCATTTTTAGGAGTTTTAACCTGGCGAAAGCATGCATATAACCCATCAACAACCAATTATATTTACTACAGACCACATTTACACGTTCGAAAGAAGAGATGAAAATCTTTATAAGCCAATTTAAAGTTATATTAAATAAAACTTTAAAAAAACCAGTGTATGCATGACTCATGTATACATGACGCACGGAAGAAGGTTTGCATAATTAACTGTTCCGCTATGTCAGCTTTTTACTCTCAATCCTTCACATGTGTTATCAGCTTTCTGTTTTCTTCATCTAATCCAGACATTTTCTTGTTCATTCCAATAGAACGCCATGAACGATCAGCAACCATATCTATAAATATATGTGTCAATAGATACTTTCAACTTACCATTTTTAAATTATGTTTTAAAATAGCTTCAGATCTAAGTTTACTGACAACGTGTTACATTTAGTGCTATCAGCCATAGCAGTTTCTTTAGCAAAACTCATTTCACTGAGAGTATTGATCAACTGGAGAAGATAGGGTCCGTTTCCTTGACAAAAGTGGTGTTGAGCTGGACTTGGTGTTGAAGCTCTTACTTTTGTAAATATTTGACAATATAGTTTTATACTCAGCGAGAATTACTCTTTTACAGGGATATTAATTCACCCTTTATACCCTAAACTGAGGAGCTCCGTGAATGTAAATAACCCATGGTAGATGGCTTAATGTATTCTCCAAATATATTTAGTGCTGAATAAGTTCATATTCAAACGCATCATATGTAATTTTCAGGTTTTCAATCAGCATGGATAGTACTAAATGATCACACTATAATATATTTTTAATTTTTTAATACCTATTTACGAAAAAACAATTAAAATTAAGCAGCATACTTTGGCAATAACAGTTTATTTTAAAACTATTTGACTAGACGGGGGTCGTTGGGTAATTTCTTGTTTTTCTTCAGCCTTCTTCTGGTTTCACCCGGCGATAATTGATTACAGTTCTGTTTAATTGTTTCCCTAATACTGTTGATTAGTCCAGCCCGTTTTGGATGCCACCTGGTGACTACCCTTTTCACCCAATCAATATGGCTTCAACGATTTTGTAAAGGGACACCCATAAAACATTTCTACCAAATTATCTTGGAATTCGAAGAAGCTGATTCACTGGAGAACAATAAGTTTTCCATTTTCCACCCATTATGATACTGCAGCAAACCAATTTATGGGTATAATATAAACTGTTGACCAATTTTGATGAGGGTCACCAAAGTAACATTCATGTCAAGTTTAGTTAATATCGCATCAGTAGTTTCAGAGAAGATCTGACTGTTTGACATACGCCGTACAGTGAGTAATCTCAATGGAACACAATGAGCCTTCGGCTTGAAATTGATCGTTAAACAAGAGGGCTATGATGACCCTAAATCGCTCACCTGAATGATGCATTGTGATTTATAATACAAAACACATGAAGACAATTATTCTGAACCAAAATTTAAATTCAATCTCTAGTGTTTACAAGATATTCCTTTGTTTGGCCGAGTGACCGTATATGTGTTACCTAAGATGACCCATATTCTAACATGGACTAGATATCATCATGACAATCATTAATTCTGACAAGGTTTTAACTTCCTCAGAATAGAAATGCGGCCTTCGGAGTTTTAAGAACTTTTTCCTTCAATTTGGCCTAGTGACCTAATTTTTGACTAGGCATGACTCATATTTGACCTTGACCTAGATATCATTAAAAAACTATTCTGACAAAATTTGAAGATTCAGCTTCTACAGTTTTAAGTCGATTTTCTTTCAATTTATCCGTGTGGCCTAGTTTTTAAAAAGAAATAACCAATATTTGAACAAGGGACTAAATATCATCAAGAAAAACATCTGAAAAGGTTCCAAATGTTTGAAATGCAGGATCAAGAGTGTTAAATGGACTACACAATGAACAATTATATCTTTAGAATGGGTAGATAATACCTAAACACAATATCGGACACAACTTGCGAATTTCAACGATGCCGAGGTGACGTTTAAACCCCATTTTCATAAGGCAATTTTGCCTTTATGACGGAAACGTCCGAAACATTTAACGGAAATACCCGAATGAGTGACGTCATGTTGGGTCACCATATTACTTTATATTTACGGCGATCGATTCAAGTTAAAGCGGTACCATGTATTATGTTTGATGGCGCATCGACAGCTAAGGTCATTCAGCGCGCATTTAAATTTGAGTATTCATGATCCCTGGGTTAACAAACCAGTACTAGGCTAGAACATTTTAGGATCGGTAGCTTAGCCCAATGAATCCGACCAAGAAGCGGAAAGCAACGAAGAGAAAAACATGCAGTCTGTCCAGGGCTCGGACCGATTGAGGTAATCGGGTCTCTTACATGCACTCTCTTCTATTGTGTATGAGTTCACGAAACAACGGAGACAGTCTAAAGCGAATGTAAAATAAATTTTGTTTTGGCCCCACATGACTTCACATCCGGTTTGATCGATTTGTTCAATTTTCAGAAATCTGATTTCGAGCCGGAAAACTTTCCTTGCAATTTTTACTTTTACAGGCATTTGATACAAATAAAAAAGTATATATGTCCATTTAACTTGGTTATATGTATATTTTAATTGCAACTTTGAAGGGCAGTGCGTAAGCCCTTTAACAATATTTCGTTTCAATTTGGCCTAGTGACCTAGTTTCTTCATACTTCAACTTGTCCAAATTCTGATAAGAGATAAATGTTTTGATATATTTACATGAATATCCGATGCAAGACGTAGCCTGTAGAGTGTTAACAAGGCAGCTGTTGACGACGCATATATGCACCACAAAATGTGAACACAATTGCTCACATTGAGCACTTAATGCACACGTGAGCTGAAAAGTAAAATAATAACATGAAAGCTCAACTCTTAACTTTAATTGTTGTAGATATTGTAAGAAAAATATTTTACATACAAAGCTTTGAAAAAATAACCTAATATGTATGATACAATGGTATAATAGAAGCATGTATTAACCCATTTTCACATACAAGCAATGTAATGGAGATTATTTCAAAATTATCATAGTCTTGAGTAAAGCATGATAAATCTTAATATCAGAAATTGCCATTCTGAGATTTAATGCAAATCTAAGTTTAAAAATAAAAAAATATTCATCATGAGATATGTCTGTGTTCATGTTAATGGATACAACAGAAGTAGGCTGTAAGTGGTAAAGGGTTTTAAACCTTTATTATAAATGTGTTTAGATACTTCCTGCCACCTCTGCATAAGACAAATTTTGAAAAAACATTGTGACAAAAGGACACATTGTTCATGATGAGATATTTCCCCATTTGTCACAATTTGTTTACTCTATGAAATAATTACACTTTCCTATTAAGACCTTTTCTAATATAACACCAATACAATTTCAAAGTGGTTTGCTGCATATTTGTTCGAGGTTGGAAAGGGTTAGGACATCAGAA
This sequence comes from Clinocardium nuttallii, assembly GCA_031471495.1. Lineage (NCBI taxonomy): Eukaryota > Metazoa > Mollusca > Bivalvia > Cardiida > Cardiidae > Clinocardium > Clinocardium nuttallii. Next base: position 10,843 of record JAUELF010090983.1, on the reverse strand, counting down.
AGTTTTATAAGGTATGAGTTATGCAATGAGATTTATAATGCAAAATTTACTTCAAGGTAACAGGTTAAATTAAAATACTCAAACCTTGTAATGCTTGGCTGTGGAAGACTACATGAAAACTTTTTGAATAGTTGTAGGGAAGTAGAAATTTCTTATTTAGAAAAATTATTTCATCCTTAAAAGTTTTCTATGGACAGAGATTATATAAGAAGATCCATGCATTATAATGTTTTCTCGAAAATCGCTGGAAAAGGAAAACATGCAGATAATGTTGAATTCCGTTCTTTTAGGAATAACATCAAACTACAATTTGTCACGATATAAAATAAGCATGTTCAAACATGTATAAATGTTTAACACTCTCCCACATGCAGATGACTTAAAATGATGAAATTATAACTTTTAATAGCATTGTTGTACAAGTTTTTACCGAGTTGTTTTCAAATAAGTCTGCTGTAGTCTGATTTATGTGAGAAAATGCCAAACTATGCTACAATTCTTTTTAAGAATTTGCTTATTTTTTAGTTTATTCGCGTCATGATTGTATTTACTTCATATGAGTATAAATCAATGTATTCATTCCATTGACTATATGCAAAGTTCTGTTTTCAGAATGTGGTAAGTTTATTAATCACAAATTTGCCAGCTCTACATGAATTCGCTCACCAGCTGTCAAATCAATCAAGTTTTCCATCATCTCTGCTTATGAATGATGCTTTAGCACAAAAATCTCTGGCAATAGTAAAACCACTCACAACCATAATTTTATCCCCTGGCAAAAACTAATTTAGAATTTTCGGAATTCTTAATAATGTCGTGTATAAGTTGTCACTTAACGAGGTCCAGTGTAGCCTGTGTAGGTTAGGTTTGACTCAGAATTACATGGGGAAATAACTTCATATTTTCTGTATCGAGCTGTACGGGGATATATAGTTCAACTACCTGTCCTACAAGGTCTTCTTGCTGTTGTGTCTACTGTATAAAATAACCAAGATCAGGGACGAACACAAATAAAGTGGACTGAATATACCTGAAAAATAAATGAAAAACATAGAAAGAAAATGTTATCATTTTGGCACAAGTAAAACAAGTTCTCTATAATTAAATGTGTAACCTATGACTAAAAGTGGAAAACATTGTGGCAAAAGGTGAAATTGTATGTTTTGTGCAATTTCTTCTTGTTGCACTATGTTTTCAAAAAACCGTCTGCTGCAAAGGCGTCAGAAAGGGTTAATAGCACATTGACCTATAGCTAGTGTTCGGTTAGCTAGTTTAACATGAATACAACCATTGTCTTCGTCTATAATACTTTTCATTCGGATTTTACTTCTTTTAAAATGTACTGCTGTTGGTTTGAGCGATAGCTAATTGAGCAATTTTAAACAATTGGCTAGTGGAATCTAGATAACTACCGCATGTCACAGACATTGACAATGTACTCTATGTTTAAATAAACTTCTGATGAATGCACCTTAATAATTTACTAAGGCATTTACCGTTTCGCTACATGTAGACGCTTTCTGACTGAAGCAGGCAACTTTTGAAATCATAGTGGCAAATGGAGAATTTATCACAATGATTTCAAAACTATTCAACATTCATACTATCATTTAGATATTTGTTTACCTTTAGACTTGACAACTTCAAAGTCGAATGCTGCAGATTTAGTGTATGTCACAATGTGGGAAAGGGTAAATTATATACATAATAAATCACAGACTGGATATGCAGTGTGAGCATTGACCATATATGCATGTATCTGAAAAATCTAAAGGCTGTTTAAGATATTTTACCCAGTGCTTACCAGTAGTTATGTTTTCCCATTTGTTGTTGACCTATGTTTATACAAATGGATTCAATTAAAGAAAGGGACACACTTTTACTAAACTATAACAAGTCTGATTCGCTACACTGTATAGTTGCCACAGTACCACGATTTAAGTCAAATGTATCCCACTCTCTTGTCTATATATTATTGCATAATTCTAAACAGGAATGTATATTAAGTGTAGCATAAACCCGATATTTGAATTAAAACATATCACCCATTGTGACCAGGCCCATTTCTTCCATAAACATAAACGTAAAATCTTTATTATTTACTAGGAGTGTGTATAATTATGTTTTACGAAATTGCAGAGGTGCAAATTCCTCGAATTGAGTCAATTGACGAACTCTTTATAAAACGGTCAGTCTGAGCCAGCTCATTTTCATCTATGGCCCTCTTTGTTCATTTATAATTGGGTGGTTTAACAAAGACAGAAAGTTCATGGATTAAAGAAGAATATGTATGAAAATGTGTCTGTTCGAAGAATGTTTTGTCGGTTAGGACTGAATATTTTTGCAAAGATAACGATATCTCTACAACAAAATATTAGGCCTACTTATCACCACTTTAGACGATGGATTGGAGTTGTCTCTATTTACATAAGTACGGTACAGACACGTTCCATATTCGGCTATTATGTCGAACGAGAACATTTCCACGCATTTTTCGCTTTTGCTTAAAGTTGCATTCTTAATGAAATTCATAAAAAAAAAATCAGTAAAATAACAATTATTTTCCCTTATAAACCTTTGTGAGGTTATGTTTGATTCTAATTAGACTGTAGTATAAGAAAGATTTCATATTTTAATTAATTAATTAAAAAACTTGTCCCTTTTTCGGTAGGTACCGATTAAGGGAAAGCAAGACATAACGGTAACTAAATTATACCTCTTTAAAGGTTGGTGTTCAATACAAACATTGTGGGGATAAAATGTACGCACAGCTACAAAATGAGTGTGTTTATCTAGTGTTAAAGCGTTATACAATTATGCTGTATATAAGCTATAGATGATTTCAGATATGTCACAGTGAATTAACATTTTCTTATATCCTAAAAGTGAACACCCAGATCATACTGCATAAGTACATGCTGATCAAGATTTTCATTATTATGAAATAATAGAATGTTATTTTCTAGTGACATGCCGTAAATCATCTTATACACATAATCATTAGTTTAGCACTAGATAAACATTTACTTGGCCGCCTCGATGTTTTTTTGGTAGAGAGTCCACCTTGGGTGCGGGCAGTCACATGTTTGATCCCTGTCTGGGTTATACCACATAAAACATGGTAGTATTGGCTGCCTTTGTTAGTTGTCTGTAACTTACCAAATCATATTTTTTCCATATAGAGCATTTATATTACTTTTAAAGCACTATACACACATACTTATTGTGTATACATTGTGTATGCCTCACTAAACTGAACTGGGTGTGTTTTATAACAGTAATGTACATGTTATCTCACCACGGTGTATATATGACATCCAACCTTTTGTGGTTAATACCAAACCCATTCAGCTTCTATTGTTAGGGGGTAAACATAACATGAATTTCTTCCCTCTGGATAGAAATGCCACTTTAAAACTGTTTGTTCACTCAGTTCTCTTTTTATCTTGAATGTCGATTTAAAATTAAAATGATAGCTTAGACGACAATAATTTCCAATATGTGTTTTACGTCTGACAGACTACGTTTTAAACATAACAAAAATGGCGGCCGCAATGAAATTTGTGCGAGTTTCATTTCAGAAATGTTCATGAGTTATTAAAAAAATTAAAAAATATCACACCTGTTTCCTATGAGCGAAACAAAACATTCATGTTTTCTTTTCAGATTATCTCGGAGCTGTACGATTTGTTGTATCATACCCGGAAGTATATGTACTTGCAATGTTAATCCTGGTTCTAATCAGACAGATAGTCTAGTACAAAAGTATTGCTTTAATTGTATTGGTGATGTATCCCCCACCTAACGTTCCTACATTAAACGCGCTCCTACGAAAGTGCAACATGCATCTGGATATATAGAAATAATAAACTGCTTTTTTCGATTTGGGAAGTCAACAATATCATGGTATGGAGGATTTTCTTAATCGACTCCAACGACTACTGATAAGCTGACCTTTGCATTCTTTCGGACACCTACTAAGACAACATAGCGACACAGCTCCTAAGATTGTAAAGTCAAGCTTATGATATAAGTTCTACCTTTTGTTGTTCAAGACTTACATTTCTTTGCTTTGATCAAAAAGAAAATCACAAAAGTTTCGTTGGTATATGCCGAATATTCTTTAAACATTTAAATTATAAGAAAATCCTCCATATGGAAGGAACAATACTTTTTCAGTCCAACGAGTTGGAACTTTGTCGAGGCGCGAAAGGAGCTCTGGGATATTTAAACTGATCATTTGAACAAGACATACAATTTACTTTCTGCATCTGAGGTCTATTACCTATCTTTAAAAAAAACGAGTTGAAATCAAACGTCTTTAGTGGAAAAGGATTATTTTACGGCTTTGCAATGACATTGACGTGGCAATCAAATAGACATTGGAACACTTTCTTATTTACAACTGCTATACATGAGCTATACGGGCCGCTTTATCTTGATTTATTATTAATCGATATTCGATATGGTTTCAACTTTTAGGACATATATATGGTCTGTTAATTCTATGTTCATGATGTAGCTACATTGCTAGCTACAACGTAAGAGGTCAACACTTACAAAGGTTTACATAACCCAATTATAAGCTTCTACTGCTCCCTTGTTAGACTGGTTCTTGAGAGTCTGATATTGAACAGGTTGTTGTGTGAATTGTGAAAGTAGGTTAATATGATAACTCGCATGTCCATAGTGACTTGACTTCTACAGGTTTATATACCAATTAAAAGGTAAACATGAATCTAAAGCATTGCATTTTGGTCTGCGGCGGCTTCAAACATTTGACATGAACTTCACAATATAGCTTCATTTCTTAAATGTGTTTTCAAACAATACAAGTGCAAGGCTAATTCTGCTATTTAATAATATGTATTACAGTGTACGTTGTAGATAACGCATACTAATTGTTTGCGAGAGAAAAACATGACATTAGTTGGATTTTTAATATGAGACATAGTTTCATTTTTCAACTTTACTTATGCAAAATGCAGACGCCTGTTATTCAATGGATATATTCATAACTGGGTCTGGCATACAACATGTTATGTCAAGTCTTGAAATTAAACTATCCTACTTCGTCACATTCCATTGCCAAGTACTGTATCGTTCGAGGCTAAACACATAAATGTTACATTATACACAGAAGTAAATTCCGAAAGTCAGGCCGACTTGGCAGAGAGCCAGGGCGGAAGTAACCATGAGCATGCGTTATTACAAAACGACATATTGGCGCATATTTAGAACAGCTCCAATTCGTCATCAGACATTTTGGAGAGGGGCCCGCTGTCGTAGTGAATGGCAAAACGCACTGAAGACAAGGGCATTCTCCAGCGATATATCAGTCGTACTTTAACATGGCTAATCCAAAGAACGACGATCTCCTGCCATGTGGGTAACATCCCTGGTCAAACAGGCGTGAACAAGTTAAGCTGAAGGGGACATTGATTGATTGATGTTTAACGTCGCTTTTAACAATCACTAAGTTATATCAAGGCGATTCGTGTGGTTGTTACCACTATGACTAGTCTATTTATCCTTACATCAGCAAATACGTTGTTATATTAGCCCCGCAATTATTAGCACCAAGAGGGCATTCATTTCTATCGTTTAAACAGTAACACTCGAACGTCGTAGATACTTATATATAGATTAAGCTGGTCATGTGTATATTGCTGGGTACTTGTCTAACAATATACACATGTTTTCACTTGATGGTTCACATGTGCGTCACATATTGCTTAATGAAAGTGAGGGTATTGCAAATCCAACAGCAATAGCTTACGGCGAACACAAACACGCATTTTATGTCAGTCACACGCCACCTAGTAAGAATGTCGTGACCATCCACCAGTTAAAACCGCACGAATAAATAAATAAAATGTGAAAATTATGATGATCACGGCAAACAGCATTCGATCAATTGCATTTAAACTATAAATATACTATAATTTCAGGAATGTTTGTAGGAAGATTTTCATAAAATACTGGTGATAGGTTGATTGTTTGGTGTCTGTCGCCGCATTCACTCTTTCCTCAGGTAAATCACGGCGTTTTCTGGGTGAGTTACTAGTATTACTGGTTCATTTATCCTGATACCAACCAGTCAGTCGCAATACAACCAAGAGCGCCATCGAGGGATCAACCCCGCAACCTCCCGCACCTGAGGTGAACACACTACCACTACACTAGTGAAACGGTGACTGGGTGAAGTAACGGTAAAATAAACTATAAAGTAAAGTGACTGTAACTGCTGGACTGCTTGTGTGTAAATATCGATAGATGAACTGATTACAATAAACCTTCACAATGGTACCTATTGTTCCAGCGCAGCGGATTGAATGACACTCTTATCTAGTTAACCCGTTAGTATGTGACATATAATTAGTAGTTAACTAGATAGGATTTTAGTTGTACGTTAATGGTCGTATTATTACAGCATGAGAAGGTAACTGGTAACGTTTCGAGAATATCAAATAAGTGGTAACACAAATTTATCTAGTAAGCCAGTTCGTATATTACTTGCAAATTCTAATTAGCAAACCCTTACTAGATAACCACTTATTATTGTACACAGCGGTAGCATAACCATTATATGTTATTCAAAGAGCATCGAATGCAATACAAGCCACATTATATGAAGTTCAAATAACGAAACATGCGGTGGTATTCTATTTTTCGCAGGAGTTTTGCAAATATATGCGATGTATTGTTCATTACTTTCCGGCAGTCCCCGGAAACAATCCGGAAATTACCGAGTATGACAGTCGTTTTATTTTTCAATCGAAGTTTACACATTTTTAGTTGAACTCATTTTGGCAAAAGGAAGAATGCTTATCTGGAGATGTTTTTTCACTTCCCTCAATCTTCAATAATTATACTTGTATACAGCTCTTGCCGGCTCACAAACTGTTTAGTATGCACTTCACACTGTACTTCACAAACTGTTTCTATTCCTTGTTTTAACAATTTGAATGTTGAACACTTACCTGATTGAAACTATTTTCTAAATGTACCGGGCGAAGTCTGATCAAGATCTACACACACACTTTTTAAAATAGTTGTTTTGTTGAACACGTGATGATGTTTCGAAAAATCTACGCTATGATCAGCAAATTCAGACTTGTATATTGTAGCATCGACAGGCCTATATCTATAAGTGATATGTCAAGGATAAGTGATAATTTCATTGTTGAGATACTTCTTGAGATTTACTTTATATGTACGTACAATATAGATGTACTGAACAAACAGATATTTTTTCAAAAGTTAATGTAAAGAACTTGATATTGGTATCTCAAGTGTTTCATTACCCCCACCATCCTGACATACATGAAAGTTATACTTCGCAAGGGTCACATGCATCTGGATTTACACAGAATGTGCACTGACTACATAAAATTTAACTGTGTAACGAAAACGGATTATTTTCCATTGAAGAGGATTGACGATTGCATTGACAAAATTAGAAATGCAAAATATGTGATTAAGTTTGATTTGTTAAAAGGATTTTGGCAAGTTCCACTAACAGAAAGAGCCAAGGAAATCTCTGCATTGGTGACTCCAGAAGGATTGTTTCAATATAAAGTGATGCCTTTTGGTATGAAAAATTCGCCCGCGACATTCTAGAGGATGATATATAGGATAATTTCTGGTCTAGATGAATGTGAAGCCTACATCGATGATGCCATCATATACAGCGCGACAGATTGGAAGTTCATCTACAGACAATTAAGAATTTCTTTGAAAGACTTAGTGTTGCAAAATTAACTGTTAATCTTGCTAAAAGTGAATTTTGTCATGCTTTTGTAACATTTCTAGGTCATGTTGTAGGTCAAGGTCAGGTTAAAACTATTGAAGCTAAGGTCAAGGCTGTTTCTGAATTTCCAGCACCAACAAGTAAAAAGCAACTGATGCGTTTTCTTGGTATGGCTGGTTATTACAAAAAAAATGTTGTAATTGCAGAACCTTTGACAAAATTACTAAGTAAACGGTCAACATTATTATGGTATTTGATCAATTGAAATCAGTTGTATTCAGTGATCATAACCCCTCAACTTTCATAAACAAAATGAAAAATAAGAATCAGAGATTGCTAAGATAGAGTTTAGTGTTACAAGAATACAACATTGAAGTAAGACATATTAAGGGAAAATACAATTTGATTGCTGATGCATTATCTCGAGTCTAAATAAGACTTCTTGACATGAGTAGTTTGTTTAGTATGTATAATACGTATTAGATAATATTAGGAACTAACAGGTATTTGTTATTTAAGTGAAACTGTACACATTGTAATCTTCTAATAAATATGTTATTGTTTAGTAAACATATATTTGCTGAGTTCATCAATATCTACTTGCCTAATGATATGAATTACGTAATTATTTCTGTGAATTTGAGCAGTAACGAAATTGTTACTCATTTATCCCTAGGCGTCGTAACACCACGCTGTGTCATGCTATGATACGAAGTAAGACGTTGTACTACGTTATGAGCTGCGTAATACTACGGTGTGTTACGTTTTAAGACGCAACACGTTTCTGCTTTGTTGAGCAACGATTTGATACGTTGCATTACGCTATATATGATACGCTCTGTCGCGTCAATGGATTATAATTATTTCAACAGTCTTTGAAAGGGTCTTCAGCTCATTAATCGTTTAACTTGACTTGATTGGATATCGCAGCGAGTCGTGCGTCAAGTTTGTAAACTATAAGTGCATTTCTGTATGAAATACATTCTTATATTTATATGTGTGTTTTTATTTTAACATTGTCGTTTAGAATGTATATATGCAGAACTGTCTAAGGGACCGTACTTTCAGACACAGGACACAATATCCAATTGGTTTGTGCTGACATATCCGAATTGAATGTTTGAAAAGGAAAATGCTGCGATGGAGATGATAGTATATTAAAAATGATAGTTAGTTGAAGAATATATTTAAGGCTGAATGTTGTTAAAGATTACTACTTGTACGCTATTTAAAATTAAGATTATGATGAATGAATGAGGGAAATGATGACCCTAGATTTTCTCACCTTAGTAAGCAATATGATTTAATAGTCAATACCAGTACTCATTTTGCAGTCATATACACTTATACAAGAGGTATAATGCCCAGTATAGCTCCACTAGCCTCAAAGAAAAAATAACCTAACCAATTATGTCCGTCTTTTGTCAAATATATATGACAAGAGGGAATTGATAAGTCTGTTCAAGATAAGAAGGCTTTGAAAATGTTCCATTTCTCATGATGTTAGATTTAAATAGCGTACAATCAACTTTCTTGTGTTACCCGAAAACAAAGACGTGCATGTTCGTTTACGATATCGTAGGAATCTAACTGCATGTTATACCTACATAATTCCAACTTAACCTTAATTTAAAAATTTCAATCTATCATCAAAAATGTAAATTGTTTTTTAATATAATAAGATGGGACACATTTTGGTTTAGTTCGTGTTTAGGACATTCAATGTGTGCGAATGCATATATCATCATTTAATTATTTTGATGTTGATATCTAATTGTCTCGTCTGGAAGATTCATCTGCGAATCACAATGCTATGGGCGTGAAATAAGGAAATAAAGCGATGCTGTGTCCTATATTTTCTGAATAAGCTAGGAACCATACCTACAAATGGCGTGTTTTAGTTATCACAAGTATAAGTAGATTAAAAAAAACAGGCATTATTCCGAGATTAAAATGGCATCATGTGTCTATAGGTAATGCATATCAGTTTAGTTATATAAATGCCTGTAGCGTATTCTTGATAGCAACACCACTGAAAACTAAAGCGTAAATTCTTTCTCTGCGCAAGTACATCGAATGTATTAAGCTACTATTCAGTCACTTAATGCAGGAAGAAACATTTAAAAAAATGATAAAGTCCAGCTAGTTCTCAGATATCTTACCAGGCTAAAACACTACTTTATCTAGCAATTTTCAGTATCAACCATAATGATTAATTTACGACCTAAAACCTTTAACGAAATAAAAAAAAGGTTCAGATTCGTCGGGTCTTATGACACATATACAATCCAATATGTCACTGTAAGACGTCACTATGTATGGCGTGACTTTAAACCACGGATATCACTGAATGGTATATCATTCAGTACACCATGTGTGTGTGCCCTTGATCGTGTTTAGTAGCATTTATATCTTTTGAAAGTTATCATCGCTTTACAAATTACATTTTTTCTGGCACTTTAAGAGGTAATTGTAGTGTATTGGATTTTCAAATGTTAAGACTAAAGGGCTGATCTATGTCTTAATATTTTGCCAAATCCGTTTGAAAGACAAACTTCATTATTATGTTCCTTCTTTTCAATTTACGGAGCATGTTCTAAATGGGCACTGTTATTCAAACTGATTAACAATTTCCAATTCGACCTCAAATTGAATATTTTCTCACTTTACGCAATTGAAAGGAGCGTCCGATATATAGGAATCATACACAAACATTATGTATCAGGAAACCGTTTAAAGTTAATGTTATCAACACACCACTTTTAAAAAATAAACAGTTTATATGTGTGCTTAAGTAAATAAGACTTTAATCATTGCACAAACCATTCGCTGTCTTGGCAAAATGATCAAACAACATTCGTTTATCAGACGGTGTACTTTTTTAAAAGAGATAATCGAAAAAGATTCATACCAAGAGCATCGTTTACTTTAGCACAGTGTTCTATGTCTATATTCTTCTCTGCTAATATATTTAATGTTGATATATATATACTACTTAATAAATGATTTTTTACGTTTACTTTAGCACAGTGTTCTATGTCTATATTCTTCTCTGCTAATATATTTAATGTTGATATATATATACTACTT
>JAUELF010090872.1:0-15941 GCA_031471495.1 Clinocardium nuttallii | reverse complement strand
CCGCGACTGGGGATCGAACCAGGGACACCCTGTTTTGAAATCCCCGACGCTAACCACTCGACCACAGCGGATTCCGTATTGTGTTAACAAGGTCTATTATAGCAATTTTGACAAACAATACATTAATTTTAAGGCTGCTTGAAGTTTTAAAACAGAAATTAAATCTGTGACTAAAGTAGCATAAAGGATATTATTCATGATGACACTGTTGTGAAATTCATGAAATGGCTGCTGCAGATGAGTCACTAAGATTCCTATCACAATTTACACTACAATCAATTTTAAAGTTTCCTTGCATCATTATCATGGTGCAGTATCTGTGTTATAGTTATATAGTTTTTTAAATTACTGCATACAATGAGTTGATCCTAAATGTTTGAATTCAACTTGTCATAATTGTTTTAATTTAACCAATCATAAATGTACAAATTTAAGAAAGAGTTATCTAACTTGATCATCTACATAGGTGTGATAGTGGGGAAGGGTTGTAGAAAGTTTCAGTACAATGCATGAAGTAATTACTGAGATATTGACTCTTAATTTAGTTGCACGCAACACCTTAACCAGAATTTCTAAGTTAAAAAAGGGCCATAACTTGAATAAAATGCAGGATAGAGTTATCTCACTTGATAATATACATAGGCGTGGTGGTGGGGCAGGGTTGTCTTAAGTTTCAACACAATGCATCATGTAAATACTGAGATATTAACTCTTAATTTAGTTGCATGCAACACCTTAACCAGAATTTCTAAGTAAAAAAAGGGCCATAACTTGAATTAAATGCAGGAAAAGAGTTATCTAACTTGATAATCTACATAGGTGTTACAGTGGGGAAGGGTTGTAGAAAGTTTCAGTACAATGCATCAAGTAAATACTGATATATTGACTCTTAATTTAGTTAAGCTAGATTTCTAAGTAAAAAAAGGGCCATAACTTGAATAAAATGCAGGATATAGTTATCTCACTTGATAATATACATAGGTGTGGTGGTGGGACAGGGTTGTAGAAAGTTTCAATGCAATACATGTAGTATTTAAGTACTTGCATGCAAAACCGTAACCAAGGTGTGACGCGGACGCCGGCGCCGACGCCAGGCCGGGGTGAGGTAATCCGGGTCAACTCGGCCACGTGCATATGTATTGTATTAGTTGTATAGATCATTTGCATTGATGCCTTTTATTAATATTATTATTGTAAATGTAAAAGTTTAATTATAATAAAAATTGTTTGTCACAGTTGTAACATAGTCTTTATTAAAAATATTTTGTCAAAAAATTGGAAATCTCTATAATTGAATGGATAACCTATGACTAAAAGAGGAAAACATTGTGACAAAAGGAGAAATTTCTTCGTTTGTCACTTTGTTTTCCAAAAGCCGTCTGCTGCAGAGGCTGTCAGAAAGTGCCTATATGAGGGAAAGTGTTAAACAAATGTGTGTTTTATTTTGTAAGACACAATGTATGGTATTGTTTACTAAATGTGTAGATTATATTCCATTTGTTTATATATTAGTTCAATTGTTTTGTGTTAAACAAATGTGTGTTTTAATTTTTCATGTATTGTTTTGTTAATTAAACGTATTCATTTTCTTGTTCTTTTTCAATAAACCTATAATTTATCTATCAATTAACTATCAAATGCAAGACAGGCCGAGATAATACCGAATTTCTTTGATAATTTTAAATCTAGACTATTAAATACAGAACAGGCCGAGTTGACCCGCCCGAGTTGACCCGTTTCCGGGTGAGTAGTATAGCACTCAAATTCTTCAAATAGTCGAGCTAAAAAGATGTTTGTTTATAATAAATACTCATAATTATATTGAAATTGATTCTGTCATTTAATAACTTTATGTGCCATTTGTTTTGTGGATGATTGTCAGCTTACTTATTAGTGTGTAGTCTGGTGTTAAATATTAAAGATATACTTTATTTAAAGATTAATGGACAGATGGCTTAAATAATACATCATGCTAATTGCCAATTAAAACATGAAGCGTGTTTATGTCAAGTTAAAATAAAATAAAAAAGAAATCGCTGAAGACGGTAAGGCCAAACCAAGGTCAAGATCTAGTAACCATAGACATCAATAGAACTTGGTACATGTACCTTCAGGCAAAGTTTCAAGTTTGTAACGAGATTATGCCTCAACCTGAAACTTTAACTAAAATGTTGACAGACAGACAGGCATCGCCAATCTATAGACCAGAATTGCTTTCAAGCAATCCTGCCAAAAATGGAACCATTGTTTATGATAAACAACTTCTTATTTTCCTACATTATTTCAGTAATTCCTCTTACATGTAAGACCAGAGTAAAACTAGAAATATCACTGAAGGTGATGAATACCCCCAGCTGGTGTTTGACAATATACATATGTATGAGAAATTCAAGGGGCCATAACTCATTTAAAAATAATTCCAGTGCAACACACTTACAATATGCACAACTAGGCTTGGTATCAATCATTCTTGTGAAGTTATATTGAATTCTGATGAAGGGTTGCTGAGAAATAGTGATCACAAGAAATGTCTACAGACCGACGGACCGACCGACAAACCGACCGACCGTCAAGCGTGACTCCTATATAGCCCCATATACTATGTATCTGGGGGTATAATAAAAACTTTAATGAATGAAAGAGTGAATGTGATGAAGGGTGAAGACACGTGACAAGTTAAAATAATGTACAAAATAGAGCCATTGTTTATAATGAATAAAAACTTCTTATTTCCCTTCATTATTTCAGTAATTCCCCAAAATAAAGTAATATTATTTTAAAACTTGTTGACTTTGTTTTTATCTTTCAATCAAATTGGTCACTTAACACCTTATTTTAAAACCAACACATTCATATTGATATAGATTTATACACTGTATATAGTTCTGTATAATCCATGTGTCGTTGAGTTATCCTAATGGTTTGCATTTCGACGTCTGAGTTCACCCGAACTCTAATTTTACATTAAAAAAACTTATTCCGTTTTCCTCTGATGTGGTGATTTTTGGTAGTACATGTATTTGTCTTTAAACAATAATTGCATTTTCTCCTTTTGAAAAAAGATTTCAAAGTCACCTTAAGAGGTGTAAGATATATATAGCAGTGTCTAAATCGCTGTTACAAATTTCATTGTTATTTCATTGTAACATTCATTCGGATGCGAACAGTCAAAATATAACATCGCATTTAGAGTACAGAAACCTGGACTGGGATATAAAGCATCTATTTGTCGAACAAATTAAATTGCAGTTCTGACAAAAAAAGAAATCTATTGAAATCAAATTAATTTGAATGGTTGCAGGCATTTCTAACATGAGTTAACTGTTTGATAAAAAAACCCCAAAAAAACCACAAGTTTGTAACCTTGTTGACTACCAATAGATAAAATATAATTTATACCTTGTATTTTTTCCAATTTCAATTCAGACAATTCCTATTTCTGTTCCACTATCACAAATTTATAATATGTTTTTAAACCCTTTTTAACAATTATTACACGTTCACAAATTAAATATAGGCTATTAATTAAATTAAAAAACACACATTTAAAAGATAGAAAGACGTGACAACTCGATGATAATTGAAGATACATAGAATGAGCTAAGTCAATTCAGAGACATTTTATAGTACATAGGCCTAGAGAGTTTTAATCTTACCTTTTAACACCTTAATGTCTGGTGACAGACAACGAAGCCCCGACACAACAACGTACAGGTAAGGTGTCATCTTTCTGTGTATATACAGTATCCGTTCAACTTCATGTCACTTGTGGCATCACGACAGCCGAATATCACAGGTGTTTCGGATCGATGAGTAACTTTGTCGTTGATTTAGCCGAAAGTTTCTTGTCAGACGTTAATTAATATCATAACGATTGCTTCGAACATAATCTAGTGGCATAATCAAATTGACACGCAATGCAAGATACATGAGGACCCCCGGATGTTATTTCTTTTTCACTCAGAAGCAAATGAAAAAAATGACAACAAATGAACGAAATGACAAATCATATTTTATACCGTCTTAAACTTTTCGAAAAAAACGTAAACTAGAACGAACAATTTCACTTTCAGAAAATGTAATATATCTTAATAAGTGGTAAATGAAACATAGAATACTGAAACCATAGGGCAGTCTTTCAAGACGCAGACTAATATTCGATCGCCGCCATATTGCGACTTGATATTTTCAGCAGAATCGTTAATATTAAATAGTTTTACGAAAATGATTGTATTAATATTATGTGTATAATCTAATTCAATTGGATACGTGACTTATTATAAAAAAAAAGGAAAGTTAATAAATATGACGTTTAATAAATTTCGTAAAATAATCATCGAGTATTTGTTGCAACCGTTCAGTGAGCGAACCATTCATGTGATTGGATTTTTCCGCTCAGTGATTGGATTTTTTCGCTCATTATGATCGTTTCGTTCAGAGCGCAAAAATCCGTTCCGCTCATAAAGCGTTCCAAACTCGTTCCAATCACGCTCACGATCCAATCACGTTCCGCTCAGGTTGTCAATTTCATGATGTTCTTAACTGTAATGCCGCCGGCCATTTGGTGGACATACATAAACATTCATATGGTCCTGACAAAAGGGCACTTCGTGCATAATGTTTGACAAATATCTGATTTTGGTACGAAATATATGCTCATTTCGTTTTCATCGTGATTACAGTTCGAGACCATGATTACAAACAGTCTTAAGTCAAATGACTAAACAAAATTGATCTTTATTCCATTCCATTTACGAAAATATGTGTACATAAAATATAATAAGATGTTCAATAGATTATAAAAACTCAGTTTTGCCTCTCTGAATGAGCTCAATAATTGGGACTGTTCATAATCATGGCCCCATGTTTCATTTACAAGTTTTAAAGTATATTAATTCTGTTATATAGGCGTTTATATACTTCGAGTAGTTAATGCATATTCGGTCTTTTGGCGTTTGGTCTTGCACCATTTCTTTCTCAGACACGCACGCACGCACGCACGCACGCGCGTGCATCCGCACGAATGGGTACTTGTTGGGTAGTTTCCTTTGATGTTGTGCTGTTGGGTATACCCAACAAGAGACAGTTCATTCCGTAAATAACTCCCCTTTACCGGAATGAATAGCATTAATATGTAAATTAGATATCATTAGAAAATTATATAAAAAAAACACTTATCAAAGTGTCTAATAGAGTGGGTGGGTGGTGTTTAAAAAAAAAACAGGTACCCAACAAGTGTCCTATTGTCAGCATGCACGCGCACGCACACACGAATACGCTATTTAGTACACTCTTGAAGATCAAAGCGAGTTTATGGAACAAATGTAACCAACTCCAGTTGTACAGGCAATATAGCAATCATGTTCTCCTATAACATAGAACGTAACGTTGCAATACCACAGGTTTGCTATTGACCGCATTTAACAACATCCTCAGTACCCAGGGTATTCATAACATAATATTGAAGGTATCCTCGACAAATTTGCTAGCGAAACTTCGTACTCGCAAATGAATAAATAAGTGGAAATCCAGTCACATACCTCATGCGACACGGAAATTGTTGAGTAATGGGTGAAATCGCGGTTCACAATGATCCAGCAAGATCGAGACCAACCAAATGGATTCATACCCTCTTAAGTTATTTATATTAAGTAAAGTAATAAACCAATAAATAACCAGCCTAGGCGGAGCAGTTGTTACGCATCTGACAACGATATCAGAGGTTGTTGGTCTAATTCCCGAGATGGTTTATTTATATGTGGGGTCTCCCTTGTAGATTGGTTAAGGTTTTTGACTTCAAATCACTTGGTCTCTCACCGTTGTGAGTTCGAACTTAGACTTTCATGTGAGAAAGCCATGGTTCTATGGTGAGTATGTGTCCGGTGAAACACATGGGGACTTTCCCTACCAGGAAACCACTCATATGGGTAACCAGTGGCTACTTTAAATAAACTTAACTAATATAACCAATTTGCCCAGGGTATTATATTTGTTATGAATGTCCTGGGTACCGAAGGTGTTTAAATATAAATACCATTACGTAATGTGTTCAACAGTTTACTGTTTGAAACTCAAATTATGACCAAATGATTGGATTGACTATGTTCACTATAACTATGAATACAATACACCTCATCACTAGTTATCTGACAGTCGATGTCGTTAATTTTAGCATTGGCTATATTTGAAACACAACAAATCTTTTCATCAAACGATATTTAATCAGAAATATACAAAGAAGTCGTTTACCCCAAAGTAATGAAAAACAATGATGCTATAGCATACGAAAGCACGGTTGTGACTTCCAATCTTCATACTTCATTCTTCTTTCGTAATGACACTTTATATAGTACTGTATGAACTTTTAAACACAATGCACTATGTAAACTATTTTGTCAGTGGTCATCAGCGGAAGAAAATGTCTTCATTTTAATACTTTTAGTGGTAGAAAATGTCAACTATATCGAAATATGAAGTTTGAAATTCAGACTTCATACTTCACACTTCAAACTTCATACGTCATACTTCACACTTCATTTCAAATTATCTATGACTTCAGACTGCAAACATCATACTTCAAACATATTATCTATGAAGTTTGAAGTATGAAGAGTGAAGTGTGAAATGTGAAGTATGAAGTTTGGAAGTCACCACCGTTCTTTCGTAATGACACTTTATATAGTACTGTATGAACTATTAAACACAATGAACTATGTAAACTATTTTGTCAGTGGTCATCAGCAGAAGAAAATGTCTTCATTTTAACATTTTCAGTGGTAGAAAATGTCAACTATATCGAACCACCCTATACCGCACATATGTAAACGTAACCAGGCATTCATCCAATTATTGTTTTTAATGATTTTTCTCAGTTTGAGAAGAAGGCCGCTTGCTCTCCCGGCTCTTCTTGACAAAAGGCGAACACTGACAATAGCGGGAACCTCTTGCAAAGCGGTTGATGATATGTAAATTTGCGGTCTTGGAATATTCAATGTTCTAATTAATTGTCGGAATAGAGAATGAGCCTGTTCCAAAACAAATCTAATAGAAGGGTTTTCATGAACAATCATTTCAACGATGCTTTTTTGGATGTGCAAGGGTAAACGAAAAAATGGAAATGCAACTTTTTTTTTACGTCTCGCATCTCTTTCCCTGTTGACCATACCACGAAGGCTACATAACGCTGATACTTTTTCGGGACCGGAATTTGACGTTCCTTGTTTATTTACGGGACTGTTAGCTGGGGTAGCTTGTACCATTGGTATTGAACTTTCGGGGTTGTTGGATGACGTCGCTAACTCTTCTTCATAACCGTTAGACGTTGCAGGTGATGTCGCTAATGTATTATGGAGGTCATTAGTTGACGTCGCTTGCATCCCTTCGGGGCAATCGGTTGACGTCGCTTGTGGTTCTGTATTACCTTTCGATGACATTGCAGGTGATGTGGAAAATGGATCGTCGTTGCTATAATTTGGCGTCAGGTTTTGATTATCGGGATCATCAGGGGACGACGTGAGTATAATGTATTGGTATTCGTGGCCGTCATCCGACGTCGCTGGTTCCTCTTCTTGGCCCTCATCCGACGTCGCTGGTTCCTCTTCTTGGCCCTCATCCGACGTCGCTGGTTCCTCTTCGTGGCCGTCATCCGACGTCGCTGGTTCCTCTTCGGGGCCGTCATCCGACGTCGCTGGTTCCTCTTCGGGGCCGCCATCCGACGTCGCTAGTGCATCTTCAAGGTCGACTGTATTACTCACAAGAACATGTTGAAACTCACTGATAACATTGCGGCGGACACCGACACTTATATAGTGCATTCCGGCATCTTCAGGAAAGTGTACCAGAGTTACTAAGCGCAATGTATTGTTGTAAATACCATCATTAGAAACCAGAGATGAATACTCAAAACCCCTTGGGGACATGACTACGCATTGCAGATTGTATTCACGCATTAATGCGACAAGTGTGAGATGGTCACCATACGTTCCATCTTGTGACATTGCCATAATGTAGTCTCCAAACGCTGAGTCGTGTACAAAACTTTCATAGAACTGTCTATTTTTACGCAGGTGGTCAACAGCTTCCTCTCGAAGTTGCTTATTGCTTCT
Organism: Clinocardium nuttallii; assembly: GCA_031471495.1. Taxonomy (NCBI): domain Eukaryota; kingdom Metazoa; phylum Mollusca; class Bivalvia; order Cardiida; family Cardiidae; genus Clinocardium; species Clinocardium nuttallii. The sequence goes on along the minus strand of JAUELF010090872.1, from coordinate 7,836 downwards.
GAATATACGAATCAAACTAAGTTGGTGTGAAAGGGCATCAAATTGACAATTACCATCTGGCTTTGGATCATGTAAAATTGTCACTCCATCAGCAAAACTCGACTGGTTTAACATGTCTAGATTGTCACTATGCGAAAGTACCTGATAATATTTTTTCTTATGAATCTGCTTCAACCTTTTGTTACGAACATCCGGTTCGCATCCAACGGTGTTCTTGTTTTTTTGTTTTTGTCTTTCTTTTTGGATTGTAACACTAGTTAAATTCTCGACTCCTACCCAGTTTCGAACGATTTCTTTAGAATTTGGTTTTCTGTAAATCATAAAATAGCGTCCACCACCGTTGCTTCTTTTCAAGACAACACCCTTCAAAATATGTCTTCTCGTGGGGACCCTTGCCCTTGAGAATGGATATCTAATCAACACTCTTTCACCTACGGCATATCTACTTGGCGGCTGGGCATTCTTCAGGATTTGTGAACGAATACGTTTATGAGCCTGCTTTATTCGTTTCCGTACCTCGTCTCTTCCTAGAACGTCACCAGTGTTATAATGAGCACGTCCATAATATGCGTGGAAAGGTGTGACATTTCCCAGGACTCTTTTTACACTTGTGTTGATTTCATGGGCTGTTTTTGGTAGACTTTCAACCCAGTTAAAACCACTCCGATTTGTGCAAGCAAAACTGATCCTTTGCCTTAAGATTCTATTAGAACGTTCACACTTGCCTTGTGACTGTGGGTGATAGGGTCTTCCGTGAATTATTTTTATTTCAAATTTGTCAAAAAGTATTTTCATAGCTGGTCCCTGGAATTCTTTTCCGTTGTCACATTGTATTTCAACAGGAGCTCCATGCTCAAGAATAACCTTTTCTAGAACTATGGCAATTTCAATTGACTTCTTACTCTTCAATGGCTGAGGCATCATATATCGTGAATATACATCGACGATTTGAAGTATGTACTTGTAATTCTCATTTCGATACTTCACTTCCGAATTTGCCATGCTAATAAGGTCTATTTGCCAACGATGTCCTGGCTTGTTACATGTCACCGTTTTCGGTACTGGTTTGTTAGCGAATCTAGGGAATTGCCTATGGAAGTATTCGCCTTTTGCAAGAATGTCAGCTACTTTAGCTATACTAAAACCAGTGTATTTATCTTTCATCTTATTGTACAATGTTCGTGGCCCGCATCCCTGACTGTCAATAAATGATTTTTTAACTAGTACAGGCAATCTTTCAGATGGAATAACTACTTTGCCGTGACATAATAACTGACATCTACGGTCAAGCGTGAAGTCCATTCTCCGTTTCCGGAATAAAGAAAGTGCCTTCCGCTGGATAGGGGTTCTTTCCCGTTCTGGTACCTTGAACTCATTTTTCAATCTTGATACGATAACGTCGTACTTCGACTGCGACAAGCAGCCAAGAGATACTTGTTTTTTGGTTCTGAAAAATAAAATTATTTAATTACTTCAGTTACATTTTAAAGACGTATAGTTATATTTCACAGAACTAAAGTTCATTTCAGAGACATATATTCTTTGTAAACCAGTAACATTTATGACGAATCAATAAATGATCCACCGCATGTCTACCAATTAATGACCATAACGCAAGCAATAGCAAAAGCGCCGTTGAACAAATGCCAATGCTTATATGTCGTTTTGAAATACTTATGTGTATTATCAATGTATGTATCAAGTAGCAAGAAAACATCTGGAACGGATTTAAGTTATGACTAAGTTTCTGCATGGCAAGAATTTCCAAAACGAAAAGGGGGCATTTCTCAATTTGTTAAGCCCCTTGTTTGGAACTCCTTTACTGTCTTAGTACGTTTAAGTGTATTATACGCAGTATATTTTCACGTATTCATGTGCTGTGGTAAAATATTCATGATAAACAGTGCCTTTTCTTTCTATTATGCTTGATGATTATTGAATTATATTCTGTGCATTATAGTGTTTAAATAGTAGAATAACCATACAACGTAATGTGCATAAAAGAAAAGAATTAAAGTATATACTATGCAGTACAAAGGACATCATATGTATTGTATTTATTTTTGTATTCATTTGTCAATAGATGCGATATGGATTGATATAAAAGTGTCTGCATGTATCGATTTACCTGGTGAATATGTTGTATTTGTTCTTAGAAACTCATAGTACGCAATGCATTTGGCAATATCTTCGGTCCATACTAATTGACACATGGTGTAAACAGCTTTTTATGCAGTGCGTTTTTAATTAGGATTATCATACTTCACGTCATTCTCCGTAATTCTTTATCCGGAAAATACCGAATCAGACGGATATATATTAACATTAACACCGTTTACTCAATTTTAAGAAAAGGCGCTCGCATAATTTATAAATAGATGTGTATACAGGCTCTAGTTTGTACATTCGCCATGACTTGCAGTATACTCAAAATCCAAAATCTGAAGTCAGAATATTACTTTTCCTATGATGTATGACTGCTCACAAACTCGAATGCATGTCAACGGAGTCTTATGTTATAGGAGTAGAATATTACATGTTTTAACATATGTTTAATATTAGAATATTCCGTGTACTTGTTTGCTTGGGAAGATTGTTGAGTTATTAGAAGACCAAGAAACACATGAGTAGGTGAACATGCCGCCGTGATATGACTCGAGAAATTGTTAAAAACGGCGTTAAACCCCAATCAACCAATAAATCAAGCAGTCAACTTGTAATGATAATGATAAGAGCAATTGTATAGGCTGATTTGAACATACACTGTTCAGAAATGACGAAGTGATGCCTAAAACAAATATATCATGTTAAACACTTTTAAAATTATTTCTCGTATTTGAATACGCTGCTGAGGAATTTAAAGTTGATTTAATGAGGAAACATAACCATAAAAAAGTAACCTAAACGCATTTTTAAATCTGTAAATTTGTTCCGTAATACAACAAGTATGCAACAGATGCCTATAGAAAATGTCTATAAACGAAAGTAATTATTGAAAAGGGGTTTGTTGAACACATTGTGACAAATGACAAGGGTTGTCTCCAGAGTAGTTTATCCTTTTGCCATATTGAGTTCAATAGTTGTTTGCTTCATAAATAAGAGAGCGTCTGCATAGACGAAATTCTACATTTTATCTTTTTAGAAAAGGTGTACACTTTCCATTAAGATTGTTCCACAAGGCTTATTTTAAAATGGGTAAGACAACCTATCTGTCATGCTAGGTGACTCCCGGAAATAATTCCGGGGAATGGGGGTACGTATGATCATCCTATATGTAAGGCACCGCTTATTAAGTTTAAACAACCGCATATTATCAAAGTACCCCCACACGTATTGAAGAATTGACTGCACATAGTGTTTTTTGTATTGCATATGAAGTTGATTGCACACTATATACTGTACTGTATCTACATACTTTAATACTTTATATTATCAAATAACCACTATATATCCCATACAAAATGCACTGCATATAATGTTGTGTGTATTGCATATAATGTTGTCGGCATCCTTTATATAGGTTTTTCTACTGTATCAACATACTTTTGCACTTTATATTATCAAATAACCTCTATATATTTTACAAAATACACTGCATATAATGTTGTGTGTATTGCAAATAACGTTGTCCGCACACTATATACTGTACTGTATCTACATACTTTTGCACTTTATATTATCAAATAACCTCTATATATTATTCAATATTACTGCATATCATGCAAAATGCTCAACATCAAATGAAATATGTACCTCGTATACATGAAAATGTACTGCGTATAATGTCAAAACATAGAAAATCACCATATTTGAATGGATAACCTATAACAACAAGTGGAAAACATTGTGGCAAAAGGAGAAATTACACGTTTTGTGCAATTTCTTCTTCTGTCACTATGTTTTCAAAAAAGCTGTCTGCTGCAGAGGCGTCAGAAAGTGTTTATATGAGGGAAAGGGTTAAATCCTCTGCAGCAGATGATTTGGGAAAACAGTGAAATTTACCCGATGCTTCTGGCTCATGTTTAAAAATTTCATTCATGCATATTATATCAAAATGTTTTCAAAAATACTTTCGTGCAAAGGCATCAAAAATTGTCTGTACATGTATCAGGTTCATTTCATATACAGAACATTTCTCAATACCGGTGTCAGAACAGTATTCTGACACCGGTATTGAGAAATGTTCTGTATAAGAAATGAACCTGATACATGTACAGACAATTTTTGATGCCTTTACACGAAAGTATTTTTGAAAACATCAAAACAAGATTGTAAGACAATAAATGTGTTACATACTCTTGCTTATATCCGATTTATACATATAATTTGGCAAATGAAAATGTTGAACTAGTGTTGCGTTATAACAATGGTTAAACGTAGACTCCGACAAAGAAGCCATGGCTATCACAACAACCTGTTATTTCCCCTCTAAAATCCCCTCTTAATCATCATGTCAAGAGAGAATCGGGACGAGCGCAAACTCTCATCTGATATTTCGAGGGCGGAATGGGATACACAACTCAATATCTATTTGTGTGTTGTTGTAAGAATATTTTCCCCCTCCCCACATTATTTCAGATCGAAATGTTAACTAAAGACAGTTTGGCAATTGAATGCTCTAGATCACTTGTGTATGTTATATACTCATTCATGATAATTTATTTGAAATACTTTCTTACCTTGATAACACCATTTTCGTAGATATAGCATTCACATTAAATCACCTGAAATGAAATATAGGAACTCATAAGTATATTTCTATCGCATACCATTTTAATGCTGCAATTATCTTTTAAGAACATTGTTTCATTTTGACTAAGCGGAGAGTAATGTGGGAGATTCGAACCTCTGACCCCTTTCAGCGTCAAGTAAATATCACGGTATGGTTACAACATCCTTATCACAATTTTAACATCACAAAGATGTAAAACCCGTTCGTACCTGAGTTACTACCATGACGAACTCATAAAATCTAGCCGTACCTCATGTGGTACCAGGTCATACAAATGTAAGACCTGATTGTATCATATATGAAGACAATAAGATTGATTCATGGCACGACGATCTTTGTTTTAGACAAGGGATATTTTTACTAATATAAGCGACATGGCTCCCGAAATCGCTGATGGTTTCATGGGGTCGGCCCCAGCGTACGCACCTCGCCCCTCTCCCAACCCAAAAGGAATCGTCTTAGTTTACCTTCTGCAACCAATCTAAATCTTAAAAACTTTTATTCCGAGGGAGGCGCACATTCCAAAATGTTAGCCGTCCCTAAGTCCTAAGGCCCCAACTAACTCCTGGACCCGTTACTATTGATTATACAACGCGTACACGTAATAACAAAACACACAAACTACTGCGATTCTTTAAATTTTCCTATCATCGGAAGGCTGGTTAATACAATGTTGATCGGAGGGACACCGGGTGGACGTGGACGAGTGGGCATAATAAGGACGGTCCTAGCGCTGTGGCTCGTGTGTACTGAATTGTCTCGCACCGCCTTCTAGCATGTGACCCAGATTTATTACATTTCATCAAGTTGTTTAGGAGTTTTGTTCCAGACAGGAAGTACAAAGAGAAATAACTACTTTTAGAATGAATTTAAAGTTCTCGTGCACTGCACTTACTCGCAATACTACCTACCACTGTAGATAACGCTCCGGTACAAATCAATAAAGGGCAATAACTGTTTGTGTTGGTTTTGGTTCATTTGCACTGCACTTCCTCTCAATGTCGTTTACCACTGTACCAAGTTCCATTATATTGTTCTCTAGATGTATTGAAGTTATTATCAATACAAAAATGAATTAAATGTACAAATCCACTGTGTGTATACCACTTGACTTTTGACGGCATTTTTGCATGGTCCAACAGCAAAAACGGCTCTTAATAATTATCCGAGAGTGATTGGATACAAATGCTGAAAACGGCCTATACAACCCGACAGTGTACTATAAACGACCGTTGAAAGCACGGTGAGCAATGGCTCCTTTTCCCACACTGTTTTTATTACTGTTGATTAGCTGGGTTGAATCACAAAGGACGCAAAAGTATGTTATATGTGAGGTTGATAGGATACACATACTGTTATATAGAAACGGCCTAAGCAACCCGACAGTGCACTACAAACGACCATTGAAAGCACGGTGAGCAATGGCTCCTCTCGCCACATTTTTTCATTACTGTTGAGTAGCTGGGTTTAATCACACAGGACGCCATACTTTGTTTTCTGTAAGGGTGTCAAAACAATTTTCATTTTTTTCTTTTATTTCTTTACCCTTCGTAATCAAACATGGCGCTGTCTGCGTCGCCTACAATGTCCTATCTCCGTGTTTAACAGGAGTTTGATTAGTGGTCTAGTTTTCTCAAAAACTTCGACAAACCTGCTCCGGCTATCGGAGGAACGGAAAGGGACGATGCCCACCCTTTGGGAGTTCGAAAAAGTTGAAACCATAACATATAAAGGAAGGTACATACGTTATTTTGGGATTCCAGCTCCTCTAAACGTCTGGTTCCTCTGAACGTCTGGATTCAAGTGAACATTTTACTGGAGTACGTTTTGTCATCAAACGAGCCGCAAAACTTCACACGCGTTTCAACTATCTTTGTCAGATGCCGACATTGACGTCACATAAGCGTTTTGAAAATTTAAGTCTGCGCAACACATATTATTATATTAACCATTGCTATATAAATAAATAATGGAATGTTCCGGTCGGGCCTTCTATACACTTTAAAATCAACTTGTACTCAGCAGGCTGAATGTTTAACTTTCAAATCTAAGGTGTTAATGTTCGAAACAGAGAGAAAGATAGTATAACACTATTTTAAAATAATATGTCTTTAACGTCAAGTAAGCCGTGTAGTGCTGATGTCCCTTCAATATGCACCGGCAAACTTTTTCCGACTCCGTCAAATATACGACTACTACTATCACGACTGCTACTGCTTATGTTGCTGCTGTAAGTGCAATTACCGCCATCACAACCACAACCCACTGCGGCTGATCCTCCTCCTTATACTACTTCTACCACTTCTTATTATTTTGTGTTGGTGTTGTTGTTTTTGTTGTTGTTATTATTATTACTTGTTTTATACTATTATTATGATTATTGTTTATTTCCTTTTATTATTATTATTGTTTATTTCCTTATATTATTATCATTGTTTACTTCCTTTTAATATCATATTTTTATTATTTAATTTACAAACAGCAATGCATCGACACAATTTGTGAAGAATATGTTTCTCTTATTAACGACCATTTTGGTCAATCATATATGACACAGTTTGAAACTGTGAAGAAAAGGATCCTATTTGTCCCAGACCTGTGAGGAATATGATCTGGGAATAATAAGGTCCTACATCAAGACCTTATTTGTCCCAGATCATATTCTTCCCACCTGGGAAAAATAGGATCCTATTCCTCACAGCTGGGACAAATAAGATCTCATTTGTCACACATTTCGAGCATATATGTCACAGGTCCTGGGAAATTTGTGGTCGAAGTCAGACATCAGACATACGGTGATGGCAGATTTTCAATATGTGTGTTGTTGATAAAAGTTTAGATGTGGTAAATGTACAAATGATTGTTTTTGTTTTTGTTGTTGTTATTATTACTACTTGTTTCATACTATTATTATGATTATTGTTTATTTCCTTTTAATATCATATTTTTGTTATTAAATTTACAAACAGCAATGCATCGACACAATCTGTGAAGAATATGATTCTCTTGTTAACGACCATTTTGGTCAATCATATATGACACAGTTTGAAACTGTGAAGAAAAGGATCCTATTTTTCCCAGACCTGTGAGGAATATGATCTGGG
>JAUELF010090763.1:444-15944 GCA_031471495.1 Clinocardium nuttallii | reverse complement strand
AGCAATGAATCCTGAAACATAAAAGCGACACGTGACGAAATGTGTCTATCCGGGTAAGCCTTCGCGGCATGCTTGAGCTGATCTGGGTCGATACTTTACGCAGATTCCCAAATGTTGGTTTTCTCGTGGAACGGCTCATATAATCAACAGTACTGTGCTGAATAAATGTGTAAATGTCACGCGACTGTCACGCGACTGTCACGCGATCCAACACGAACATGATCGAACATTAACCGATTACTTTATTGTAATATTTTAAGGTCTTCTATGAAAACATTTGGGGAAAAAATAGAAATCCCAGGATATAACTGTTACACCATATAGCCGAACTGAGCGCAAAGAAGTAAAATACATTTTACATATAATCAACAGGGCGGTGCTTTATAAATGTGTAAATGCCACACGACTGTCACGCGATCCAACACGAACATTGACCGATTTACTTGATTGTGATATTTTAAGGACCGTTTTCTTTGAAGACATTTCAGGAATATGATGTCGCATTTGGAAATAGGAGTATAATTTTCAACTTTGATTCAGAGTATTATAACATAAAAGAAAAAAGCTCGTTTCAAGAAAATTTCTTTTTTTCTTTCATAGCTTTCTAAATTGAAGTCGTCAAGTACAGGATTGGGTTATATTGTAGTAACCTGCATCAACGAAAGGGTTAACATATCGTGAAAAGGAAGTTATCACAGATAAGGAATACAGAATACATGACATTAGTAATGAATGTATTTTTTAATTTTGTTTAGGCATCCACAACTTATGTCATTTAGCACGCATATAACAAAGATAAAATAAAAGAGAAATAAAATAGTGTTTAGATAACAAATATTGGTCAAAATCTTCATGTACATATATGTAAGGGAAAGGGTTATGTATAACGAGAACGAAAACACGAAAACCATACAATAAGACGCCAAACTATATTCTTATGGATAAATAATTTATTTGGCCAATTATTCCTTATACAGATGAAATTCGACACCATCGTAGGAGGCGAGTTTTAAAATCATTCTCTGACAAATGTTGCAAGGTTTCTTCTTTTAAATTTCCTGATGGCCGACGTCTTTCTTCTGATATTATCTAGACCAGACAACTCTCAATATATTAAACCCAGTAAATTGACTCTAGTGCATTTCCTTAGGAATCTGCCGTTGACGATTGGCAAGCGTCGGGTAATTGGAGCCGGGCGTCCCGGGTTCGATCCCCAGTCTTATGGTGGAGTGCCCATGGACAAGGCACATTTTCTATATTTCATTTAGCCTAGCACTGGTTTGTTTACACAGGGAATCATGAATAAGTGAACTATCGCCGTGATATAACTGAAACGATGTTAAACAAATGCGTAAAACCCAACTAAAAGAATAAGTGCATTTCAACTATAATCATATAGGCTGGTAAATACATTCACAAGGTGCACGCAGTATCATGTTTTGTCTAGACGCATAGGTGGGCAGTAATTGTTCAACGTATAGTGCTCGTATTAACCCTTTCCCACATACAGCAAATGTGCAACAGACGACTTTGAAAACATTTAGTCAAAAACATGGAAAATATTTATAAATAAAGGTAGATTTACTGAATAAAGTTGAAAACAATGTAGCAAAGTGAGAAATTAATTTCTCCTTTTGTCACAATGTTTTCAAAAGTCGTCTGCCTCCGATGCGTTATAATGCGTCTATACATGGCAAAAGTAAATTCATTTTAAAAAAGTCGCCTGATAATAGACGTCCGCACTGTCGTCCGTTTCAAAGAAAGCGTAAATTCCACGCAAAGGGGGTCAAATATTAGTGAACACCGTTTCATATTATTTTATCCCAATGTTTTCAAATGTCATCTACTGTAAATGCGTCCAATCTCGTCTGTCTTAAGGAAAGGGTTAAATTGCAGGATGCGGATCAATATCAGTAGACGCTGGATAAACATTCATATGGATGCGTTATTGGTGTTCCCTTATAATTATAATCCACTGATAAAACTAATGAAAGTGTATCACAAATTCTGACGTCAACAACTCCAGTTACGCAGAATATCTATGGGAATACGGTGTACTCATATCTATTGATTGGTTGGATTTATGTAACCCTTTCCCACATATAGACGCTTTCTGACGCCTCTGCAGCAGACGTCTTTTGAAAACATTGTGGCAAAAGAAGAAATTGCTTATAATGACAGAAAAGGTGCTGAAAGAGGCGTTACACACCAAACAATCAACCGTACCTCGCACCAGCATAAATGTGCTGAAAGAGGCGTTACACACCAAACAATCAACCGTACCTCGCACCAGCATAAAGGTGCTGAAAGAGGCGTTACACACCAAACAATCAACCGTACCTCGCACCAGCATGCTGCCACGGCATATGTCTACATTCCCACGTAGTATATTAGTAGCCAACTATTACGAACGAGGCTAGTCACAAAGACTTATCAACAAAAAGAAATAAATGACCGTGGGAATCGGGCTCAAGACTCCTTGATTGAAAGCCCCTGTCGAGCCAATCATCCCGAAAAACACACGTTTAATTAATTCCTTGACATATATATTAGTGATTAAATAAACAGAAGTTGGAGAAATGTGTGAGCCATGACAAAACATCGATATATTATGGCCATTAAAATGTTCATGATTAATCTCAAAAAGGTGAACTTGAGCTTTGTCTTACAGGGTCTAATTCCACCAACCATTCAAGTAATACTTAAATACTTCAAAGAATATTTCGTAGTGTATAGGTCCCTAATACAATTGACAACATGTATCATTTCTAAACAAGTACTGTTAGTCAGCAAGGTAGCTATTTATGTCATCTTAGTCATTTACTTAAATATATTCCACCATTCAATGTTTTACAACATTTGAGCGAAGCCAAAACCGATGAAATATATTCTTAAGTATTTATATATTACTAAGCGCTAAGTAAGGTTGGTGTAATGGGATTCTGACCATTAAAGAAATGAACCGTCCCGCGAGAAAACAAACATTATGGCCTCTTCGTAATGTATCGAACAGTCCACGCAGACTGATACGGGCCGACATATTCCGTCTCAGGGGGCTAGATGCATATATTAATGATTCCTTGAACTGAAAATCCCCAGGAGGCGAAACGTTTATATCCGGGTAAGCCTGCGCGGCATGCTTATGCTGATCTGGGTCGATACTTAACGCAGTCCACAATGTTGTTTTTCTCGCCGGACGGCTCATTTGTCCTTGCTTAAACATTGAAACTGATCGAATAATACATGTAATGATTACCAACACCGTCGTATGCCATTATTGATAACCAGCCCCGCTATATCACAATGATTACCAACACCGTCGTATGCCATTATTGATAACCAGCCCCGCTATATCACAATTCCATCGTCACGAATCATGTACCTGTATCAACTGATGTTTCATGCTGAGGCGTGACGTTCACGATGTTGACGGGTATGCGATACTATGCCATGATAGGATTTCCTGCAGAATGTACACGAATCCATTCATCGATTTCGGCGGTTTTCAGGTTTGTGTCACGTTCATTCTGCTGTAAAAACCGGTCAAATAAGTGACGTTGATGGATACCATAGTGTTGAAGAACAGTCAATACACTAGAGGCACAATGCAGCTAAGGAGTCCGTATTATTAACTCGCTAAACTTAGCGAACTGATGTCGATCTAGAATATCTAAAACGTATTCCAAAATCGCTATAACCCTTAAGTGACGTTTAAATTTGGGGGAAAAACCGCCCTATGTTTATTGCGCTTTCGTGACGCGAACGTATGTCGGCGGTGATGTAATAATTATATGATGTCACCGGGATAATGGAATTCTGCCAATATCGGGTAAGCTTAAACATATTGATGTCGGTTTCTGTCTGGAGTATAAAAGATGCTTTTTGGTGTTATATTGCAAACCCAGTGTTTAACTTTATTGTATACTTCCATATTTTTCCTTTTTCTTCCCCGTTGCACTGATATCTTTTTCACTTGCTGCTAAGGACGGAACCATTTCCAAACAGTAACGTAGCAGGGCGCTGTAAAAGATACACGTACATACGTAGCTTCTGAAGATGGAAGGGTGTACTTTGTAATGTAACTGACTGCATTAAAGCAGTTCTGTCCCGAGGGACACGTGGAAAGAATGCAATCACTGGGTGCTCTATCAACCGATACTGCTTCCCTTTTCCATATGGAAAATGGAAGGAACAATATCAAAGTACGCGGAAACTGGATATATTCTAAGTAACATGTATTATGTGATTTGAAAGTTTAATTGGAGCAACTACAAGAACGTGATTAAACTGGGGCTGTGGTGAAAGATGAAGAAACTATGATTCTTAAAATGATCAAAGCAGTGCTGCCAGCAAGGCGCTAACCCCGTTCACACATTTATAAACCCCGCTTCTAATACGATGGAAAAGGTGGCAGAGAGTCAGTCAGGGCCAATCGTTGGCCTAATGTGGGAGGATCTCCATAAACGTGGTTTATTCGGGGGTTAAATTGTTCTAAGTCGGGAAGCTCCCGGCTTTCCCCACGTTTATTTGAACGTGTACACAATAAGCATATCCGTGTCTTGGCCAACCAAAAACGGGAAAAAATCTTGTTAAGAACGTAGTCGGAACGCCATTATCGTATACACACTGTGGTAGCATCGTGATGAGATATATGTAGCACCGTCGGAAACTAGTTCGAGCTATCTTCAAGGAGCTGCTTTAACTCTGATTTGTTGAATATGTGAGCATTATACACGAGGTCAAGGCCACTACAGTGAATCCAGATGAACTTGCAATCAGCCATTGCATCACCATAGAGAATAACCATTGTAACTATGGTACCAAGAGCCACTGTTCGGTGGACATCTGATGGCCACGTGCTTGTCACCCAGGGCACCAAACGCATGTGGAACATTCCATCTATATCTGAATTCCTCTTCAATGTGGATTCATTGTGGAGTAGTTTAACAATTGATCACATTATCCTTATACTCTTCGTATTGTCCTATCAAACCTCATGTATGAGTAATGTGATGGTATTCTTGGCTTCTCTGAAGTTATAGTACCTTTCAACAGCCTGTATCCTTCTTCTATAACATATGACCACCCCTTTGGAGCAGCATATCGAACATCGCTGGTTGAATCCCCACGAAGTTGAAAAAGGAGGTGGTGTCTTCCATTCTGGGTTCTCTCAGCTGTCTGTTAGAATGCTCAAAACTGGAGCCCCAGCATCTTCTTCCTCCTCTGTATTATCTCTTCCATCTGTGTTTCAACCAGCATATTCTTCCTCCTTCTTTGTATTACCTCTTCCATCTGGATTTCAACCAGCATCTTCTTCCTCCTCCTTTGTATTACCTCTTCCATCTGGATTTCAACCAGCATCTTCTTCCTCCTTTGTATTACCTCTTCCATCTGGATTTCAACCAGCATCTTCTTCCTCCTCTGTATTACCTCTTCCATCTGGATTTCAACCAGCATATGTACTTGTTGGAGCAGAGCCAGTTGAATCAAATCATCATCAGGTCCGTTCATCTTCGAAGTTGGAAAAGAATTGAATAAATGCTTAAACACCCCCGATTTATCTTGAAGTTGTACTAGAAGTGTACTAGAAGCGTAATATGGTCAGCACTAGCGAAGCGACACCGGCATGCAACGTATTATAGTTATGTACTCGTAGCGGCAACGTTGTAGAAACAATGCTTTTATTTTTTGAGAATTCTTAATCATTTTGAATGAGTAGATCACAAATGTGTCAACAGGCGTTTGAACCGCTCATTTGATGTCATACCCTAAGCGTAGTCGTCGTCCACGGTCGTAACACAACTTTAACTTTTCCTTATAAGTCAAAAACCGTTCCACATATTAAAATGAGATTTAGTACACACCATCATAGAGAAAACACACATGTCTATACCAGGTCACATACATCTTGCTATAATAATTATTCAGTTATGTCCTTTTTTGGACTTCATTCAATGCAACAAATTTAACCTTGCCCATAACTAAAACATCGTTGAACATTTTCAAATGAAACTTGGTACACATGGTACTCGAGACATGAATAAACCAATTCACATTACTCTGGCATTAATCCTAACTCTGTAATGCCGTTTATTTGACAAAGAAAAAACAGACTGTTTGCTATTATTTCAATGATTGATGGTCTTCTGGTATATCGTTTATCACCGAGGATGGACAATCTATCAAAAATGTTTCAGTCGGAATCGAAAAGCTGCTTCGATTCGATTCACAGACGTGTACATGAAGGTCCATGAATTCGTCAGCGTAGAAAAATAATCATTATTTCAACAGCACAATTATTTGGAGTTCTTTCTATTGCGTGAGTGATATCAAATCAAATTCATTTACCGGTTGGTATCCCAACAAGTTACCGCATTTTGTGTGTAATGGCGGACAATTTGGTGGTTCTATATGGGAAGGGTTACTAACTAAGCTGGGAAACAGTCCATTCATTTTAAAACATATTCCAAAGATGCAAGTGCTTTCATTGACAATCTACTACTAAAGAGTCATCTCTCTGTACCAGGTCATTGCAAATATTGCACTATGGCGAGACCCCCTTGCTAAAAATGAAATGATAACTATTTCTCTTTCTTAAGTGAGGATTTATGTACTCTTGATAACATAACGAATATGAAAAACATGAAGAGAACATGAAGAGAACACGAAGAGAACATGAAGAACATATTGAACACTTTCTTACAAAAGACTAGTATCCTGGCTGATTCTTGAGCAGAAGAACAGATGAAAATATTTTGCACGTGTTGGTACCGCGTCAGTTTTCATATTCCATCGAGCCATATTGATTATTCAAATCGCAGGTTCGTCGATTAAAATGCCTGCAGCCTATATTTAGATATTAATCTTAGAGTTATCTGACGTCAAGCGAAAATCGTTCTTCTCTTCGTATAATCTAGTTTACTGTCAGTTTGTCTAGTTATTTAGTCTGTTTTTACGAGACCTTTCTCTCCTAGGGATTTAATTGTGCGTGTGCTCGTGTATCTCGATCAATACAATTATCATTCTCACAACCATAATCTTGGATGGATTAAATAGTTGTATATATGTACAAGATTACGCTATCAGTATGAATTGTTGGAAATGGATGTGTGGTGTAAACCGATATCAGACTTCATGCAGTTATATGGTTTGATATTGATATACACTATTATATTTATGCTAATGTATATACACGAGGACCTTACCGATGACAATGTCAATTGTCGGTCCAAAATGTCAATTTGTCAGCTTATCATACATTATAAAAAATAAATATGTTATAGTCATTGTATAGACAATCTTAACAATTAGTTAATATTCACAATTCATTTTATTATTGCTTCTCGTTAAGGGATAACGTTTTGTAAATTACAATACAATACACTATATTTTAATGCATAAAAACAACTAATTCTATAGCAAGTTATACAATACAAATTCCTTACATGTGCATTCTTGTTTGTTATTTACTATAGGCAAATGGGACTAAATGTAATAACATATATTCTATATTGTATATTGTATTTATCTACAGTACGGAGGCGCTTTCTGATCTTGATCTTTACTTATCGAAAAGTTCTGACTGGCGGCTTTCGTGTGGCTTGATCCAGTGTGAACTCATGTGAGCCGTTTCGCGAGAAAACCAACAGTGTAGACTCTTCGTAAAATATCGACCCGAATCAGCATAAGCATGCCACGCAGGCTTATCCGGATATACACTTTTCTCCTCATGTGGATTTTCTGTTTCAGGAATCATTACGCTGTACCTCTATACCCCTGATGCGGAATGTGTCGGCCTGGGTCAGTCTAAGCGGACAGCGCAGGCTGATCTTGTTGATACATTACAAAGATACCATAATGTTGGTTTTCTCGCGGGACGTCTCATTTCTTGTTGTTTTCTTTTCTCCCAAGCATAAGTATCTCCAACAGTTTTTATGGCAACAAAATAAATTGTTTAAATACTTTTCTAACATAATTAAAATTAATTGCGTTCTTGTTGGCACGAGGTGTATCATTTTTTCATTGTTTCACATGACTTAACGAGGTTTACTTTTAGAGCATACACTAAGAGCACTTTTACATCAAAGACTTTAGATATAGAAAGAAGAGTTATGAAGTACGATTAATTGACTATACCCGAACTGAGGCTATATCACTTACATTCGGTACATTGTGTTCAGAGAGATATCCCTCTGTTCGTTATGTGGCCGGACGAGCATCATCGAATTGTTTACCCTAATACCCTAATTCGACCAAACCACAGGTACCATAATCGTACATTTTCTCCCCATTATTTACTAATACATCAGTTGATGTTTTAGTATATAGTGGGTTTTTTTAAAGAAATATACGATACTGGTAACTGTGGACTAAACAAGTATTAAACAAGTCTTACAAGTACTATACAATTAAGTTACAAGTACTGTACGGGTACAAAACACGTACTATACGCGTACTATACAATTACTATACACTTACTATACAAGTATTGTACAAGTACTAAACAAGTGCTTAACACGTACTATACGCGTACTATACAATTACTATACGCGTACTATACAAGTATTGTACAAGTACTAAACAAGTGCTTAACACGTACTATATGCGTACTATACAATTACTATACGCGTACTATACAAGTATTGTACAAGTACTAAACAAGTGATTAACACGTACTATACGCGTACTATTCAATTACTATACACGTACTATACAAGTATTGTACAAGTACTAAACAAGTACTAAACCAGTACCATACAAGTATTAAACAAGAACTTCTCAATGTTATCATTATTATCATTGTTTGGAAATCTTTCGAATATATTCTTTTAAAAATCAAAGCATAAATACAGACGGGAAAAAGTCGCGCACGCGTCGGTTCTACTGACTCCGCATGCTCAACTACGTGTAGTGTTTCTACATGGTAAACTTGAAATAGCCATATGAGCCCTCCCACGAACAAACCATCATTGTGGACTTTTCTTAAGTTATCGACCTAGATCAGCCTGAGCATTCCGTGCAGGCTAATCCGGGCCGTCATATTCCGTCTCTGGGGAACAGAAGTATAATGTAATGATTCTTGAAACAGAAAATACACAGGAGGCGAACAGTGTCTGTCCGGATTAGCTTGCGAGGCATACTTAGGCTGTTTCGGGTCGATGCTTTAAGCAGAGTCCACACTTTTGGTTTTCTCGTGGGACGGCTCATATATTAACAACAAGAATAACTTATAATTGAAACACCTTTTAAATAATGGCATAGCCAATCTAGAGCCAATCAATCAATTAAACCATCATCCCCAGTGTAAAATGCATAATCTATTTTCCCCGAAGAGCCGTAACTGCCACACTAACAACGTTTATTAGTGTGGTCTGAATAACATTTACCTGGAAATTAAGAGCCTCCCGAGTGTTGCTTAATTCAAGCTGATCGACACGCTACCAATCGAGTTAATAATTCAAGTCCGTAATATTTGAATTGAGATTTAGATAACTATCAGAAAAGTGTTACCACTCTCGACCGAATAACCCTTTCCCTCATACGGCAATTCTGCAGCAGACGACGTTGAACATATTTTGTTAAAAAATGGAAACTCTCTATAATTGAATGGATGACCATTGTGCAATTTCTCCTTTTGTCACTATGTTTTCAAAAAGCTGTCTGCTGCAGAGGCGTCATAAATTGTATATATGAGGGAAAGGGTTAAGTCGATTAACTCGAGATTCTAGCTCGTATTTGAATAGCTGTAACATCTCAGACAAGCCGAATGTCAATTATCTGAATAATATCATATGAGCCGTCCCTTGAGGAAACCAACATTATGGCCTCTGCGTAATGTTTCGAGTTAGATCAGCCTGTACAGTCCGCGCAGACTGATCCGGGCTGACACATTCCATCTCAGGAGTATAGAGGTAAAGAGTAATGATTCATGAAACAGTAAATCCACAGGAGGCGAAATGTGTATATCCGGGTAAGCGTGCACGACATGCTTAAGCTGATCCGGGTCGATACTTTATGCAGAGTCCACATTGTTGGTTTTCTCGCGGGACGGCTCAATTATTTTTAGAAACAGGTCGATATCGTTCGGCCATGTTCTTGCTAGAAATATTTCAACTTATCATAAATTGGTACTTTAAGTGCTTTGATTTAGATGACGTGCTATATACAAGTCAGGACTGACTAGAAGCAGTGTCATTAATTTGTACTTTTTTTTATCTATTAAAGAATCTTACTTCTTTAATAAAGATAGTATAACTGTTCTTTGAAAGGCCTTTGCACATCTGTGCAATGCATCTAATGCTCTAAAAAACATTGAGCAATACATCTAATACTCTAAAAACATTGAGCAATGCATCTAATGTTCTAAAAACAGTGAGCAATGCATCTAATGCTCTAAAAACATTGAGCAATGCATCTAATGCTCTAAAAACATTGAGCAATACATCTAATGTTCTAAAAACATTGAGCAATGCATCTAATGCTCTAAAAACATTGAGCAATGCATCAAATGCTCTAAAAACATTGATCAATGCATCTATTGCTCTAAAAACAGTGAGCAATGCATATAATGTTCTAAAAACATTGAGCAATGCACCTAATGTTCTAAAAACATTGAGCAATGCATCTATTGCTCTAAAAACATTGAGCAATGCATCTAATGCTCTAAAAACATTGAGCAATGCATCTAATTCTCTAAAAACATTGAGCAATACATCTAATGATCTAAAGACATTGAGCAATGCATCAAATGTTATAAAAACATTGAGCAATGCATCTAATGCTCTAAAAACATTGAGCAATGCATCTATTGCTCTAAAAACATTGAGCAATGCATATAATGTTCTAAACACATTGAGCAATGCATCTAATGCTCTAAAAACATTGAGCAATGCAGCTAATGCTCTAAAAACATTGAGAAATGCATACAATGCTCTAAAAACATTGAGCAATGCATCTATTGCTCTAAAAACATTGAGCAATACATCTAATGCTCTAAAAACATTGAGCAATTTTCCTCCTAATTTCATGTTCACCTCGAGCTATCCGAACGCCTCCATACTCAGAAGATTAATGTTGATTACAATATTATATGACATGTATTTATTCTGCGAAACCAATTAGAAAAACGTCACAGTAAAACAGACATTGATCAATCTGAAACACGAAACAGATTCCTGTTCGACATCTACTCTTTCAAATATACCGTACGCGTTAGAACACACTATATGACCATACTTTTACCATACAAATGAACATGTTATCACAAATAAACCCTTTTTTTAAATGCTTTTTATAGACGACTTGTGAAATGATATATGTTTATCTTTACTCATATGAGCCATTGCTGCTTCAAAGTAATCGATCATTTAAAAGTGTTAACCCTTTTCTACATATACAACACATTTGCAGCAGACATTGATCATATATTAGCAAAAATAGGTAACACATATATTTAAGGAATGGAGAGATTTCTTTTCGTTTTCATGGAGGTATGAAAAAAACCCTGATCACACATTCTATGAAACCACTCCGCGGTTTATATACAAATAAACGTGATAAATAGACAATTTCGAGATATATGTTCTATTAAGTGGTTGGCAGTCTAAAGCACTAATACAGGGGGAAACAGCATGTTAATAAGTGGTGGCAGTTCCATGCCACCATAGTTATCCATTTAATTAAAGAGATTTTCTATATTTTGACAAAATATGTTCAAAGTCGTCTGCTGCAGATTTTTCGTATGAGGGTAAAGGTTAAGGTCAATCACTAATAAACTGTCAAACACTGAGCGTTCACCACAATGCCAAATAATTAGTGGTCAATTTCGTGTAGTATATAACCTTTTAGCCAAGTGTGATCGGTTAAAATGAAGGGTTTTTCCATATACTCAAAACCTGTAAAGCGATTCATTATCTTCGATATCGAGGCGGAAGCTAATTAGTTTCATGAATGGAGACCGTGTCATTTGTGAGGAATTTCGCGAAAATTACCATTATCCCCAATTACTTCCCAAGAACATCTTATGCTATAAATGACAGATATAACCGCTTATTGGTGGCCTAGTTGTATGACACAATTATCGTGTGTACATCAAATTCTGAAATTCGTCAGTTGCTTGATTGGAGACTATAAACGTGTCTTGGTTTAAATGACGTTTTGAAGCGTTTATTGGAGTGTTCGGTCTTTTATCCATTAGCTCCTGAATAAAGTCGATGTTCTGAAAGCTGACATAATTAATAACAAAAGTTCTTTCTGGGAGAGATCTGACAATTACAATTGGGTGATGAACCAGAGCACATGAGCCTTATCACGAGAAAACAAACATTATGGCGTAAAGTATCGACCCGGATCAGCCTAAGCATGCCGCGCAGGCTTAACCGGATAGACAGTGTTCGCCTCCTGTAGATTGTATGTTCCATGAAACATTACTCTTACTTTTCTCCCACTGAGACGGAATGTGTCGGCCCGGATCAGTCAACGATCTGGATCGATACTTTACGCAAAGGCCATAATGTTGGTTTTGTCGCTAGACGACTCACATCTGGAATACCTGTTTGGTTTTCTCGTTTCAATAAGTTGCAGCCATATTTGCAGACAAAATCGTCTATCGAGGTTGTCAAGCTTCTGAACCCTTTAACCACATACAGTCACTTTCTGACGCCTCTGTAGCCGACGACATATGAAAACATTATGGTAAAAATAGAAATTGCTCATGCTGAGCACATTTTGTCACAACGTTTTTAACTCCTCTTCTCAATGATTAGACTTTCAATTTTAGAGGTTAATCCTTTCCCTCTTACGACAATTCTGCAGCAGACGACTTGGGACATATTTTGTCAAAAGATAGAAAATCTCTATTATCTAATGGATAACCTATGACTTAAAGTATAAAACATTGTGGCAAAGGGAGAAATTACACGTTCTGTGCAATTTCTTCTTTTGTCACTATGATTTCCAAAAGCCGTCTGCTGCAGAGGCGTCAGAAAGCGTCTATACAAGGGGAAGGGTTCAGTAGCCTTAATTTGACCTCAAATATTGTAAATTGAAGCGCTGAAATCATGGTTTCAATCACGTTCTCCGATTAGCTGACTGTTAATTAAGCCCTGCTAAGTCGACTGTGAGACCAACACCGTTTGACATACAGTATATACATCTTGACAGGACGAGGTACACTTGAATACTTTTTGATACAAAGGAATTAATAGTTTTAGAACTACCAATTTTACTAATGAACGAGGACCCAGTCTACGACTCGCGCTGACTTCCCAATGCTTATATTCTTAGCTTATTGGTGTATTTATATGCTAATGGAAAAAAGTAACTGAGCATTACAGAAAATGTCACAAAATAAAAAGTTATGAACATAACGGTCAATAAACATTTAGCAACTCATTTTGCATGAAAGTTGATGTCACGTCGTATCACATGTGTTACATGCACTCCATTCACAAAGAACTGACTCACTTTCTGTAATAAATCTGCATGATCATGTTTGACACATGAAGTTTAAACACCTGACATGGATCATTGAAGTGCAGTTGATTATTCGCTAGCCTCTAAATGTTGAGAAAAGAACGTTAATTTAAACCATGAATTGTAAACGTACAACACGGCTTACAGAAATTCAGTGTTTCCCAGTCTTGGGTATGCTGGAGACTTGAAAGGCCCAAATTGCTGTTGCCAGACATTTTGGTGTCTATCGAGACACAATATCATCTGTATGGAGACGTTTTCATCAGAATGGGACACAAGGGATTTGCTTTGGACCCGCTGTTCACATGTGATTGTGAGGACACAACAGCGAGACAACCCATCTAAGGAATCAATTCCAGAGGTCCGACTGCTTGGACCATTCCTAGCTTACGTTCAATCAGTTAGAGTACTGTACAGAACCGACTGAGGGAACGCAATATTCAACCCAGTTTGGCTCCCAACTTCACTGACAGACACATCTTGCCTTGGGCAGACAGCATCTGCGGTACAGGAGACAAGATAGGGATTGTGTTCTGTTCACTGAATGATGGGTCAAGTTTTCATCTGGATGGCTGAGATGGCAGGGCAGGGTTGTACAGACGTCCATGTGAAGGATATGCTGATGCATGCGTTGATCAATGTTGTGCGATTGGTGGCGGTATGGGGACACATGGGGCCCAGGGCGGACCCAACTTCTCATGATGAATGGCAATCTGACAGGCCTGCAATACAGGGACGAGATCATTCAGCCTCATGTGCAAGCACTCACTCAAAG
This sequence comes from Clinocardium nuttallii, assembly GCA_031471495.1. NCBI lineage: Eukaryota > Metazoa > Mollusca > Bivalvia > Cardiida > Cardiidae > Clinocardium > Clinocardium nuttallii. The sequence continues at coordinate 1,696 of JAUELF010090763.1, read as the reverse complement.
ACAAAGGACGCAGTGTTTCAGCAAGATGATGCCTGTCCACATGTCGCTTGTGAGGAGACAGCACAGCATTCTGGTATTCCCCTGGCCAGCTTTTTCTCCAGAACTGTCCCCTATCGAGCACAAATGCGATGAAATGGAGCGACGTTAACGTCAGGCCCGAATCAGCCATTGACGTAAGCTGCTTTGGGACAGATGTTGGTCGAGACATGGAACAACCATCCCAAAGTTTTCTTCAATCTTGACTTCTATGCTTCGTTGCTGCAAGCCTGCATCAACACCAATGGTACTGAGTTTGTGAACTTACTTTTGACACCACATCTCTTCAACTTCAAGGGCATGTCATATGAATTATGATGCCTAGTGTCAAACCATACAGATTTCCAGATTATCCTGTCAACAGTAAACAGTGATTATAAACGAGTATTACCAAAATTCATGTTCTTATCTTTTGTCATTACAAAAGAGCATAACTGCAGATGAAAAAAAGGAACTTTTAGTGTAAGCCATAAAGCATTACCTGGTCAAACTTTAACTTTAAGCATTTGCCAGAAATTAAACTTTTTGGAAAAATGAAATTCAAATTATGTAGCCGACTTATTTCACCTGCGTTATCATATGTAAATTGTGTAATAGTTAATCTTCCACGGGGCACACTGCCTTTATAAACACGTAACACGTTTCATTGTTTACAAACAAAAAATTGCAAAAATTACCACGCAGTTGAAATTGTCAAGATTAAATATGGATAGAAGAATCAGTCAAATCTTCAACCCAACATACATATAATGTGTGTAACATTGCAAGGGTATTTACCTCTCCGTGGTGATCTACTCCTGCTGCGTGGCATCTTTAATTGTTAAAAGAGTACCTCAAAACGTTTTGGACTCTTTTTCTGTAAAAATTCTAGTTCCGGTTAATTTATAATGAACCCAATCAAAATAAACTGAAGTAAAGGAAATTATATCATAGCGTCAAAAGTGCGCATTTTCTTTTAAATGGTTTTAACCAGAGACCTAACATGTTTAGGTCTCTGTTTAAATATAATATTTATTATGAAAACTATTTAAGGCTATGATACAAAAGCATTGCGATCATTTAGTTTTGTTTCTTGTTCTCTACTTGTCTGTTCTTTGAGAGAGAGAGAGAGAGAGAGAGAGAGAGAGAGAGAGAGAGAGAGAGAGAGAGAGAGAGAGAGAGAGAAAAAACAAATTTTTAAAAAATAGAAAAATAAAACACTAAGACCAATTTCTAT
>JAUELF010090654.1:0-15947 GCA_031471495.1 Clinocardium nuttallii | reverse complement strand
CTTTTGTCAAACATCGGAAAGAAAGTTGGCCGAGCCGGGATTCGAACACACAACCCCTGGATTGACAGCCCGCGTCGCTACCGACTGAGTTACTGGGGCTCGGCACGATTACATAATTATGTTAGCAGAAACATTGGTTCAAAAAGCTCGTTTTTCATCCAGCGGCGATAGTTTTGATGGACTAGGGCTATCATTCATGAGTGAGTTTGAACCCCGGCTATGCCATTTATTCTTTTAGATGGTTCAAAATTCAGACCAATGGGATAAAATTGTCTTTGCTGCAAGTTAGCTAGTTGCTCCGTGTCTGTTTTCCTTGAGATTTTCATTTCAAAGCCTGTCAGGTTTTCTGACTTTTTTTAACTGTTTGTTTAATGGTTCCGGACTAGATCATGACCACAGGTATTCGATTCTTGATTGTTCTTTTCATTTTCATAGACATCGGTCGATTCAATTGGTTGAAGATGCCGGCTTACATCTTTGATTGTACGTCAGGTTTGGCAGGCTTAAACTTATTTTATAAACATCGAATTCAGCTTATTTCATTTTACTTAATGTCTGATTATTGGGTGCTTAACTCTTTAATTTCACGAAATCGACTCTTCCATGTTGAGCTGTCCCACCTAAATATACATTGCTTGCGTTTGGCAGCGAAAGAGTTATCCACTACCCGCGCCGTTTGCCTGAAAAAAATCCTGCTCATCAACGAATTCGAACCCTGGACCTTTTGAACGAGATCATTGTGTGCAGTAATCATTTGACCGTTGATGACCATACTGACCTGTATCAAATCAGTGTCCGTGTTCGTAATGGTCGATCGGAGGAGGTTTAGTCGGTACCAACAAGCGTTACCTATCAAGGACCGTGAGTTCGAATCCTGGCTAGGACATTGAGTATGTCTTATTATTGCATAAATATGTTGTAGAACTTATATAGGGGAAGGCTGCAAGTTATCTGTGGTGTGCACCGATGTGGAAACACATTGAACTGGTCGCCATTTTGTTAATTGTAACAGTACAATCGGCGTTTGTCTCCCATCAATGCATTGGTTGATTTACCCTGCTTCCACAAATGCGATAGGAAATAACATGTGAGAAAGTAGCCAACGAGCTGTAAAGAATGTAGAGTGTGGCACTATAATTGAGCTGTCCCGCGAGAAAACAAACATTGTGGTATCTGCGTAAACTATCGAACCGGATCAGCCTAAGCATGCCGCGCAGGCTAACTCGAACAGACACTTTTCGCCTCCTGTGGATTTTCTGTTTCAGGAATCATTACATTACCTCTAGCTCCCTGAGACGGAATGTGTCGACCCGGATAAGCCTGCTCGAACTGTGCAGGCTGGTCCGGTTCGATATATTACGCAGAGTCCATAATGTTGTTTTTTCTCTCGTGCTCAACTGTATTTAGTAAACTACGGGTTTGATTAAACACTTGTTTTTTATTCATAATAATTTTAACAAAACTTACTTCAATATATATGTTGCTAAATATTACATTGTGCGTAGAGTCTATATATTGAATATAAAAGTGTGTGAGATATTTCGTTTCTTAACCAACCCTTAGTCTGCAGCAACAAGAGGCAAAATTAGAAAAACGATATTGGGACAAGAGAAATTGCTCATCATGAGAAATTTCTCCACTTGCTACAATGTTTTCAAAAGACGGCTGGTGCAGAGGCGTCAGAACGTGTCTGTAAGTTGAAAAGTGTTGAGCAAAGGTATACGCCAAACACTGAAGAATAGCGCCTCTTCGTTCGCGTAAATATGGGAAACAAACACCGACCATCAGAATATCGCCTCCTTGCAAGAACGTGTCAAACACCAATGGTGATGAAACCAGACACCTGCAGAAATTGAGCAGGAAACGGAAGATTTAAGATTCAGATCAGAATGCATACTTCAAAGATTCACAGTCTCTCTCAAAACGCTGATCATATCGTTTTGGGCATGAAAGAGCATTTCGTAACACCAATGTACAATGTCAGCCCGCACGTACTATCAATCGAATCGTGGAAAGCATGTTTACATTCATTTGACGATGTTTATATAATACATTGTAATTGCCATTGCATTTTCCTTTTTTGACAAGATTGCGGAAGGTCATTTATCTTAACCATTTCCTTCATATAGACGCTTTTTGACGCCTCTGCAGCAGACGGCTTTTTGAAAACATATTAACAAATGTTTTCCACTTTAAGTCATAGGTCATCGATTCAATTATAGTGATTTTCAATTTTTTGACAAAATATGTTCAAAGTCGACTTCTGCAGAATTGTCGTATGAAGGAAAGGGTTAAACCTCCGTAAATTCACAATAAGAAATCTTGACACAAAAAATCAGACCAAATTGTACACATGAACTGAATCACCAAGGCCGACAACCACCAACTTGTTTCCAAGCGGCTCTATAGCGACATCTTGCGGAGAAACTGCGACAGTAATTGATTTAATAAAACCCCCGTCTGGCCCAATCTGTAAAATTTGCCTGGAGTCATGACAGCAGACATAAAGGTTGCCTTGGAAATCCAACGTCATCCCGCGCAGATCTGCTGCCTTCCGGTACGCGTTACTGTACACCAGTGAACCGTCGTAGTTATAACATGAAACCGTATTCCTGTCTGACATGTAAACGTGTTTCTTAAGGGGATCGTAGGCCACGCCCCCTATACCTTTGATGTCACGTTTCTTCGCAAACGACCTTTCAATACGTCCCGTTTTCCCGATGATGGATAAGCTTCTTACCGGTTTATTGTAGCATATGCCGAGTACTTTGCCATCAATATCGCATATTCTGTACGATCTAAATGGAGAGCGCAATTCGTGTTTTTGTACCAAGTACTTTTCGTCAAAAGTCATCAATTTCAAGGCACATTCTTCTGGAAGAGAAATGGCTATCGTTTTCTCTGCTTGCAAGAAGCACACACCCCTTGGCGGTGTGTTTAGCTTAGTAGAAGACCTATAGGTTCCAAACTGGTCAAATAGTTTCACCGACAGATTGTTGAAGTCGGACAAGACTACTTCACCAGATGGCGAAATATCGACGGAGTTAAATATACAACCGTTTCTGTCTCCCTTGACCTTCCCGTAAAATGATTTTATCCTTTGAGCCAAGCTATCGCGGAACGTGTTCAAGCCTTGAACTCTGTCCGTCTTTTCAATTGTTCCCAAGCGGTCTACAAGCGTTGATAACCGCATGAGATCTTCATTTGGTGTAAATACCAGATCTAGTTCTGTAAAGTCAAGTCTTTCCTCGTCGATCAGTGTCTCGTACTTTAAACATTCATCTCGCATGGTTGGCTGTGCCAGGACTTGTTGGTAGTCTGTGCCGGTTTCTATTGTGTTTTCTAGCGTGTGCAATGTACTCAGAATAGAACTTCGAAGTCCCTGACTTCTTTCTGCCTTTGCTTCCAGTTGTTCCTCAAACCCTATCGAGGCGGTGTGCATGTCTTCTTTGAGTTTATCTTCCAAGTCGTCGAGGATAATGGTGACAGAGTTTCTAACCTTTGATACTTCATCTAGAATACCTAATTTACGGGACCTCAGTCTATCTTTACAAGCTTCAGTGGCGGCTAAAACGCTTTCAACCGTTCTGACAATGCGACGTAAACGTTGTACCAATTCATTGTCCATTTTCTTTGGTCGTATATTACGAGCCGTTTTGTTAAACCCAATTACTGTGTCACAATACCTGTGATTGACTGCAGCACATGTGGCACAAACAGCACATTGGTGTTTATGGCAGTACATCTCCATCAACTTGCCCCTGTGGTCCGGACACGCCTCGTAAGGTCGTATCATTTTGTGCGGCCTCTCGCCAGCATCGTCAATGTCCATCAAGGCGTGACCCTTTGTTATCCTCATTCCTCTGTGGCTTTTGGTACACGTATCACACAGTGCCTCCCTACAAGTTGGACACCAGCACATCGCGGGAACCATATCGCCGCTCTGTAGGCAAGGGTAGCAGCGTCTGTCCACGTGGCGAAGCTGTAAAGCCATGCTTCGGTTATCAGATCTACTTGTCCTGACGTCCATCATGTCCATCAGAGACGAGTTACTAGTCATGGGTCGCCGTAATACTAGCGCCATGCTATCGACAGGTTCCCGTTTGCCAAACGCTAACGATGAGTACAGTGGATTTGTATGTATAGTCTTGCATGTTGGGCATGGGAAATAGCGCTTGGCTCTTCCATGCGAATTCACGATGTAACTGTCCAAACAATTAGTGCAAAACGAGTGAAGACATGACAGCTCCTTTGCATTACGAACGCGATTGTGACACAGCTGACAATTGAAAACGTCAACCGCAAAGGCGCTAATTGAAGGTCTTCTGGCCTTCGCCTTGGTTTCCGTTAATCTAAACGTCTCTCCGAGGCTTGAGTCGCTTTCCGTACCGGAGAGCATTGTACCAAGATTAAATTCAACCTTTTATAAGCTTATGTTGTATAATTCAAAAATGTAAAGCAAATGAAAAGACGGTTCCCTTCGAGTATAAATAATTAGTTCATGATAGTACCTGCTATTATTATAAATGTCATGATATTACATGATGTGATCAATAAGTCTATGATAGTGCATGCTGTAATCAATTAGTTATTGATAGCTTTTGCTGTAGTTGTCGTTGAGTATGTTCTGTTTGGTATTCCACAAGATCATTTACCGATTTTCTATTCCAAAATGTTACAATTTCACAAATGTTGGTATTGGAGCTCTCTTAAATATCCTTTTATTCATTTAGTAATTTCTATATCATTGTCATATCAGTCACATCCTTTCAAAGAAAGAAAAAAAGAACTATTATAGTGAAAGTTACAAATGTACTAGTTGTTATTAAAATCAAATTTTATGTCCCTTTAAAATTCCTAATTTTCCTTTAGATAATTATTTCAATACGACTTGACGGTATTTAACAATGGAAAATCACCGATCTGTTTCGTTGCTTCTTTAAAGACATTGCGCTTTTTAGGTCTCCAATTTAAAACGAAACAAACGCGTCATTAGAATACCCGACAAACAGTTTTATTACCACTGCAAAGAGCGAAAGCTGATCAGGACTGTCTGCATTGGCTAATAACGGTATTCCATCTGGTCATCTGCGAATGTGTATCAATCTGAATTGAATCTTTACAGCAGAACATTATTAACGTGTTGATGCGTGAATCTTCCTTATCAGCAATCTAAAATACATGGCACCACACGACATGCCACACCCCTTTATTATTATACATGTATAATTATTTCGAAAAAGGAATCCTGGACTAGTGGAATAGTGGTTAGCGTCAGTTATTTTGGAACTGAGCGTCCCGGGTTCGACCCCCAGTCGCGGAGCTGTGGTCATTGTGGAGTGCACTTGGGCAAGACACATATCCTACCCTAGTACTGGTTTGTTTAACCAGGAATCATGAATAAGTTAACTGTCGCCGTGATATACTGTTGAAAACAGCGTTAACCCAAATTAAACAAATTCTCTCGAAAATGTATTGTGTGTATATTTATAACTTTAAAAGAAAAGACATCTTCATTTGTTCTCTGTGTGATAACTAACTTTTGGAACCTTAGATTAGAAGATAATTATCTGCTAAAGAAAATGTTTTATTTCAATTTCTTGCATTGAAATGTTGTCACAGAATCGAAATCAATTCGGGAAAAGGAGACATGCTTCGTTTTAACGTCTGCATACTGCAATAAGGAATCGAGTATCATCTGTATCGTTCTGACGTATCTCCAGAAGACGGCTTTTGAAAAACAATTTCTCCTTTCAACGACATGTATATTAAATTACTGGGGTTTTTTTCAATTTAAGGGATATTCTGTGCTTTTGCCTAGAAGTTTTACAAAGTCGTCTGCTGCAGAAGTGTTATATGTGGGAAAAGGTTAACATTGGTCTGGATTGAAAATGTCCGAATTACATCGTGGTTATATTCATAGCCCTAGTAGTTAATCTACATTTTGCGGTACGTGCAATTTTAAAGATACGAGTAAAACCATAAGGAAATATTCAAATATATAAATAAAACAATTTAAAAAAAAGAATTATATGTTGTGGAGTTGTCAACATTATTGGAAATGGAGAACGTGTAAACTTTTAAAGTATAGACATTGTGTTTGTATTATTTTATAATATAAATATTTGTTTGTATTATTTTATAATATAAATATTTTGTTTGTATTATTTTAAAATCCGTCTGTATGAGACAAATGATATAGGATAAAGAAATAGAAATATTAACCCTTTCCCACATACAGCTATCTGCAGCAGACGACTTTTAAATTATCAAGTTGAAAATATAGAAAAAAACACTATAAATGATAGTATGATTATTGAATAGAGTTGAAATCATTGTGGCAAATGAGGGAATTTCTTCATTTGCAACAGTGATTTCAAACGTCGCCTGCTGCTGAGCTGTAAGAAAGCGTCTATATGTGGTAAACCGTTAAACTTCGTGTCTGGCAAAAGGTAAAGAACAATTTTACCAGTTTCTTGACGAACCTCTCTGCACGGTAATTTTACGGTTCTCTTCACGTGTTTACGACGTAGTGAACATCGCTGATTATCTCGAATTGTTTACAATCAATTAGCTGCTTAGTGTCGTGTGCAAGCAAAAAGGTTTTAAAAGGCGAATTAGGCCGCATCAATCAAAGAGGGGTCTGACGATTCATTGTAAAAAAAATCAGCGAACAAGTGCGTCCCAATCACAGTTCCCATATGATTCATAAAGCCAGTTGTGTCATCCCGAGTAAAAAGTATTTTGAACAATGGTATTAAGTGACTATTAACCCCTTCTCATTCAATTTGTATCGACGCCTTTTCAGTGAAAATATTGTGGCAAAAGAAGAATTAACTCATAATTTCCGCTTTCTCCACATTGTTTTCAATTCTTTTTGATTAATATACTTTCACTTACAGAGAATTTTCAATATTTATGCCAAGATGTTTTAAAAATATCGGCTTCGTTTCATAGATATAAAATAGATTTTCACGAATGAAAGCAGCAAGGATATGATCATATAAATGTATCTGCCTTTGAAAACATAAGTGGAAAAGTGTTATAGCCGTCGAAACATCGAAGAGGACTTTTGGGAAAATTGGTCGTTGTGAGCATTTGTATTAGCTGTAAATGCGTCTGTAACAGGTTAGGTGTACATGTGAGACAAAAATTAACTTTTCAAGCCACGAGATGCATGTACGCCTTAAAAAGTAACTCCAAGTTATTTTAAAAGTCGTCTACTGTTTTTAAAACCTGATGAAAACTATGTAACATCTTGGAAAATAATTTGTGCCAAAAAAGGGAGAGGATGCTCACCATAAACTATTTCTGTTTCCCTGAATGTTCAAGTCATCTGCATCTGATACAGATGCGCAGATGCAAATGCGTAAACAAGCGTCTTCTTCAAACGCGTTAAAAACCTCGTCTGCTGCAGATGCGTCAGAATTCATCTTCTTCGACAGCGGCGTAAAAAGTGGTTTGCTGCAGATGCGTCAGAATTCATCTTCTTCAACAGCGTAAAAAGTGGTTTGCTGCAGATGCGTCAGAAAAAAAGAGGTCTGACTCGGGGAAATAGTTACAAGCATTATTCCGCCGAGTAGGTAAACCCTTTCCCCTATATATTAATTTTGCAGCAGACGACTTTTAAATACACTGTTGAACATCTCTATCAATGAAAGCATAAAGATATAAATAGAACTGCAAACATTTTGAAATTGCTCATGATAAGCAGCTTCTTCTGTTGTCACAATGTGCTTCTAAGTCATCAGCTCGAATTGCGCTATACATTGAGTCTGTATAATCGGGAAGGTTTAAGCATGCTCGGTTATGTCACGTGATGAGATGACGTGATTACTACGGGGATTGTAAAGGGAAATAACAATATTTTGCACACATCGCAAGTGGGATTTATTGGAATTAGCGTTGCTCCTTCGGTTCTAATCAAGATGGATAAAAGTCATTTCCGCTCGATTATCAGTCACTTGAAATAAACTACTGACGTCATTTCCGATACTCATTATCTTTTCGTGTAGGCTTGGTACTTACTTTGTTTAACTTATTAATCTAGGAGAAAAATCTCTTTTCTTCCATTGGTATTACGAAAACAAACGATCTTTTTTTAAAAGAAACAACAATCTATAGAAAAGTGTCATTTTTGTTTCTATTGATATGTATAATACTCAACTGTTGACCCCTATGTAGAAGAATATAAAAGAAAACACACTGTATCAATACATGGAGGATATTTCTTGAGTGATTATTTATTATCTCTTTTAATAAACGAGTTCACTGAGATGATATGCCGCTAGCCTTGGCGAGAGTCATATTCAGCTTTATTAAAAGTGGTAATAAATTAACTCGAAAGAGAAATTCTTTTTGTTAGATAAAGTGATTTATGAGGCGTTTTTTCGAAAAGAAAAGATGTACATAACGTTACCATATGTATACATGAAATTTGCCGGGGTTTTTTGGAGCCCTAAAGTATAACGTCATATCGATGACGTGAATACCGCTGACGTGACGTCATGTTCATAGTTTGGTTACCGCGTTGTTACAGACTTGAGCGTCACACTGGAAACCAAACTAGTAGTCATATGATGTTTATGTAATGGGATGTTGACTCTCGCAGAGAGGGCTTTATGAGAATATCTGTTAGGGTTAAATATTGGGTGTCTTCAGATTTGCCAAACACAGCAGACGTTAGGTAGTTGCTATTTCTAAGTTATCTGAACACTCTGTTAGCCTAACATATCGTTCATAGTTTATGTTTCCAAGAAAACATTATGGTTATAATATAACGCACCTAACGATCTGTTAGGTAAATCTAAATGAGCCATTCCACGCGAAAACCAACATTATGAACTCTACGCAATGTATCGATCAAGATCAACCTGCGCTGTCCTCGCAGGCTCATCCGAGCAGCCACATTGAGTAATGATTCCTGAAAAACAGAATATTCATGGAAAGGTGTCGGTCAATATGAGCCTGCGCGGTATGCTTTGGCTGATCTGTCGATACTTTACACAGCGTCCATAATGTTGGTTTTCACATGGAACGGCTCAAATTAAATGGTTAACCTTTTCCCACAGACAGATGCTGTCTGACGCCTCTGCATCAGGCGACCTTTGAAGCCATTGTGCCAAAAGGAGAAATTTATCATCATGAGCAATGTTTCCTTTTGCATCAGTGTTTTTTAAGGAATATTTGCTGCAGATTTGTTTTATTCGGGAAGGGTTGATTATTATAGGTTTAGTATGGTGTCAATTATGGATGAAACAACAAATGTGAAATTAGATTTAAAACATTTTTTTTATTGAAATAATTTTAAAAATAATTTTATAATAATAATATACATCAAGTTACAAATTTATCTACATGTATGTACACAGTTAAAAACCCGGCTGCACGATCATACTACATAATGCTGCAACGAATTATGGTAAATATCGGTTGACTTGAAGAAAAAATAATCTTTGTGATATTTCTGTATTCAAAATTTAAAAGATTAAATTAAAATTTCGACATTTTTCAATACAACAATCTTAAAATCTATCTAAACAGCAAAATTGAGCCATGGTTCGGAAAATCAAGCGTAGCGTATTTGTAACGAATTCATGACGTATTTGTGGCGTACGTAACTTTCATCCTTTCCCACTTACACATGAGCAATTTCACCCTTTTCCAAAATGAGTTCAACTTCTTGAATTGATGAAACTCTCATTAATAGAGAGTTTACCGAGTTTTACCTCGATATGTTCATAGTCTACTACATAGTTGGATTACTATGAATCTGATCCCTATCTACAATATCTTTAAAGTATCTCGAAATCGTATGCGTACTATTATCCAGTCAGATTAACTTGCTCAGATGCACGAGTTGATCTGAATCTACACTGATTGCAAATGTCCTCCTAATGTGTTCATGGAGCGGCGCCTAAACGTGCATATGTGGACACATGCAGTGTATGTCTATACGTAAGAGTTATAAGAATTTATTTAACAGAGTTGAACACATTGTGGGAAAATGGGAAATTGCTCACTATTGATCCCTTTTTGCCACAATGTTTTCAAATGCCGTCAGCTACAAATGCATTACACTGCGTCTGCAAGTGGGAGAGAGTTAAGTTTGGTACATATACATGCATGTTGGGATCAGTATGATATCACCGAGATATCATGATACATCTCAAATTATTAAAACATTATAATAAAACTGTTTACTTCGGTTTGTGCGAGGTTTCGAATTTTAAAAGTTACATTTTATTAAACAAGTCTTTGTTTACGATTTATGTACAGTACCGACATAGAGTAAAAAGAAATAAAGCGGAGTCAATCCTTTCCCACATACATCAAATATGCATCAAACGACTTTGAAAATCATCTAGGAAAAAATATGGAAAATCTCTTTAAATGAAAGATTAATTATTGAAAAAATGTGAAAACCTTGTGACAAAAGGAAAAATTGCTCTTTTTGAGCAATTTCCCCTTTTGTTCGGATGGTTTAAAAAGTCGCGTCTGTCTGAGTATGTGGGAAAAGATTTATCGATTTCGGGTCTAGTTACGACCCTATCATGGCACTATCAAAAACGATCTGGAAGCAAAGCTATTGTGTCTACAAGTATAGCCTTTCTTCGGAAGGTACAATGAACATCTTTGGGTGTTGCTGGACAGTGTAGACCTGTGTGAGGCTCATCAGGGTCTACACTGTACGCAGATGTAACAAGACCCTTCACTAATTGTGGTTACATCATCAACAGTTCAAACATCAACAGCATCACTTGGTGGCTCAATGATGATTCGAATTTTTACGGGTTCGTCAGAATTATCCGCTGCAGAATTATCGTCACCGGAGTTATCACCAGACGATAATTTATCGTCCGTGGAATTATCGACTTCGTCTATCTCGTAGTCGAACGTAAGCTTTGGCATCCAGAAGAAAAGTTTCCGTTCCCAGACCGTAATTTCTCGGCCTTTTCCGTGAGATTCGAGTTCGGCTCGGAGTTCTTCTGTCGGGAAAATTGCCTTTTCTTCAATTTGCCAATTGTACAGCCTGAAAACATATTATATAAACCCTTTTCAATATACAACAAATCGGCAGGCTTTGAAAACATTGAGGGGAAAAGAGAATCTATTTAAAGTACATGTATAGTTTGGGTTTTTTTTATAAAAATGTGGCAACAGGCGAAATTTCTCATTATGAGCAATGGGTTCTGTTGCAACAATGTTTTCATGTATATTCTGTATTAAGAGTAAAGTGCGGAAACGCTCAGCATACCAAATACATATATTACACATTCGTTTTAACAATTTCTCACTTGAAGACTCATTATGACGCATCTGCAGCAGACGACTTTTGAAATCCTTGTGTCATAAGGAGAAAATAATAATGAGCAATTTTCTTTGTGGCACAATGTTTTCAATTCTATATAGTAATTACAACCTTCTTCATGCAGAGTGTTCACGTATTAGGCACAATGTTTTCAATTCTATATAGTAATTACAACCTTCTTCATGCAGAGTGTTCACGTATTAGCCACAATGTTTTCAATTCTATAGTAATTACAACCTTCTTCATGCAGAGTGTTCACGTATTAGGCAAAAATGTGTTCGAAGTCATCTGCTGAAGATGTGTTGTATGTTGGCAAAAAGTAACTAAAGTATTTTGGCTGACTCGAGTTTTGTATATCGCTGGTATCAGGATAAATGGAACAGTGCAGCACCGGAAACTTTACCAGGAAATGCCGTGGTATGACCCGTCCCCCGAGAAAACCAACATTATGGTATCTGCGTAATGTATCGACCAGATCGACCTGCGCTTCCGGGCCAGGGCAATAGAGGTTTAGAGTAATGATTTCTAAAACAGAAAATCCACAGGTGTCCGGGTTAGGCTGCGTGGCATGCTTAGGTGGATCAGGGTCGACACTTTACACAGAGTCCATAATGTTAGTTTTCTCGTGAGACGGCTCATATTACTAAAAACAGTGTTGAAAGCAGCGTAAACAAACAAACAAAATAAACCATTTACCTGAAATATTTTACAATGGCCACACCGGGTATCCACATTACAGGCGTAATAATCAGGAAGGCAGCCAGAAATTTACCCCATCCGGGCCATTCTACCATCTCTATGGTAGCCTAAAACAGCAAAGAAAAAAGGAATAAGGAAAAAGTACTGTAGAAGGGAATATTGAAAATGTACTGCAGAAGGGGATATTGAAAATGTACTGCAGAAGGGGATATTGAACATGTACTGCAGAAGGAGATATTGAAAATGTACTGCAGAAGGGGATATTGAAAATGTACTGCAGAAGGGGATATTGAAAATGTACTGCAGAAGGGGATATTGAAAATGTACTAAAAGGTGCAAAACAATGGAACCCTGGACACATTATCATTGCTCAGCAATCAACTCCGTGCTCCAAATAAGGCTTCCGATTGGTCAATTTGGAGAACGAATTTGCTTCGGACCAATCAGATACTTCAGAAAGAAATTCTCCTGAAATCTGTATTGTTTGCCACTAAGAAATTATTTTTTACCAAATTCCCTGTTTGCCACTACATGGAGTGAAATTCGGCAGTGAAAGAATTAAGCGATTTCAACATTTTGAAGTGATTTCAAAAGTTTTAAAGTCATCTGCTACCTAAGCATCAGAAGTCTTTGTAAGGAGAAATGTTATTTTTAGATATGTAGATGATTCGAAAATTCGAATGCATTAGATGCAACACAATGATCATTTTAACCCTTTCCCTCATACGACAATTATGCAGCAGACGACTTTGAACATATTTTGTCAAAACATAGAAAATCTCTATAATTGAACGGATAACCTAAAACTAAAAGTGGAAAACATTGTGGCAAAAGGAGAAATTGCTCGTCTTGCAGCAGAGGCGTCAGAAAGCGTCTATATGAGCGAAAGGGTTAACAAACAGAGATAAATTTCTAATAGCGATATAATTGCTCACAAAGTCATTTGACATTTCATTTGATAACCCCGTGTATAATGCACGTACCCCCTGCCGTCTGCGGAAATGGTTTAACCCTTTCTGCATGATGACTCTGCAGCAGACCGTCACGTGAGACGTCTATTGAAAACATTATGGCAATAGGAGAAAATGCTCATTATGAGCAATATTTGTTTTTGTCATAATGTTTTCAACTCCATTAAATAGTTTAAGTTGCATTTATGGAGATTCTTCATCTTTTTGCATGGAGTTAAACAGTTTTGAAAGTCGTCTGCTGCAAATTTACCGTCTGCGGAAATGGTTTAATAATAGAATGACGTTTGAAACGATCCGCGGGTATTTAGCGTTCTTGGTAACCCTTTTCTGTTTTGTTTTACTTTCCCTTACTGCAGACGACATCCGATCCCTTAGTAAATGACGATTTTTGAAAACAACGTTTTAAATGGGGAAAATGTTCCAAACCTATATAATTAACTCATTTACCATCAATTTTGTTAAAGTGCACCAATGTCATGATTGTGTTGGGTTTTTTGTTTCAATCTTTGGAAATATTCTTTTTTATTTAGCTTTTTCCCCTCTGTTGTCTTAAGCCTTTCTCCATTGCCACACTGTTTTCAACTGAGCAAATTTATCTTTTTGTCATAATGTTTTACAAAAGCTGTCTGCTTCAGATGAGTCAAAAGGCATCTATATTTACGAAAGGGTTAGGTATGGTGCCCCAACAATCCAAATTGGTTTGGTTAAAAAGTTAGTTTATAATCGATGCAATTTCTCTCACTATCTCTCTAGATGGGCTGTAGATACCGATGACTTTTAGACCATTATGAGCGCACAGATAAGTAAGCATGATTGTGCAAACAAATGCATCTGTCTAACCTTTAGCTGTTGACATTTTCCCGCATGAAGACGCATATCGCAGCGGACGAACTTAGAATACAGTGTGACAAAAGGAAAAATTATTTTGAACACTTTCTTCTTTATCCGATATGCCAGGCCCACATGGAAGATTGGGACAACCCAAGTGTGTAAACTCATAAAATAAAGTCGTTATTATAATCAGTGTTATAATAATATAATAATTATTATTATTATTATTATCATCCACAATGTGTTCAGGGAGTCGTCTGCTGCAGATGCGATATGTCTGTGAGGAAAAGGGTTGATAATACATCCATTTATTGGTATTATGGGTATTATTAGGGGGTTCACAATGGTGATAAAGGTTGAAAGTGAAACATTCCCTTTTAACCCTTTCCTTCATATATACGCTTTCTGACGCATATACAGCAGACGGCTTTTTGAAAACAAAGTGACAAAAGACGAGCAATTCCTCCTTTTGCCACAATGTTTTCCATTTTAGTCATAGGTTAAAATCTAAACAAAAATCTTAAACAAAATATGTTCAAAGTCGTCAAAGTTCAAAGTCGTCAGCTGCAGAATTGTCGTATGAGGGAAAGGGTTAACCAATATGTAAATTACATGTTAACAACCTCGGACATTTTCGCCATATGTGATCAAAGGTAATTTAACTACGTGTAATTCATACGTGTATTAACACAGAAAGGGGAGGAATTCTAATAATAATATATCTTCACAATTAGTTCGGTTCACTACCCAGTTTGATTCGTGGTATTCCTATATAGCAGACGACTTTTAGAATGGTGTCTATTTTATAGTCGTCTGCTTAATTAACGACACTTGTGACAAAATTACTTTAGTAAAAAATTGGGGGAATAGTTTTGGGATAGAGCTAAACCCTTACCAACACACAACATCTGCAGCAGACGACTTTGAAAACACCTAGGCAAACATATATGAAACCCTTATAAATTACTAGTAAATGAAAGTAGAATTCTTGAATAAAGTTGCTAAAATGTTTTTTAAAATTCGTCTGCTGCATCCTGCAAGTTGGAAAGGATTACAGCGTTGTTGCCATTGCGTCAAAAGGTCGTCTGGTTTCAGAGGGGACGTCTCTTCTCTGCATAAGGGCAATAGTCAGTCGTACATTAATACATACCGTTTCACTTTTCCAGGCTTGATATGAAGTCCCGGCCATCATGTTCACTAAACTGGCAAAAAGAATGACCGCCATTGCGAAGGGAGAAACGTACTTCCAACATATCAACCAGTACCAATTAGGCCGCTGACCGGTCATCAATTCGATATCGTCGCTAAACCTGAAAGCCACACCACGTTCATTATTTAACCCTTTTCCACATACAGCAAATCTGCAGCAGACGACTTTGAAAACATAGTGACAAAAATCTAAAAATTCTCGATAACAGAAGGCTTACTTGTTAAATTAAGAAGGAAAACATTGAGGATAAAGGAGCAATTGCTCATCATGAGCAATTTCACCTTTGACCACAATGTGTTCAAAAGTCGTCTGCTGCTTTCGCTAATAAAATGCGTCTGCAGGTGGGAAAGGGATAAAGTCAGTGCATGAGAAAATGTACAAGTTGGCATTTTTGAATAGTGTATAGGTTCATACCATTCTGTCCATCTTCTCTGTCTTATAATCCGAATCTACACAAGCTGTCAGAATTGTTCACTGTCTATTTGCATGTTATTTAGTTCTAAATGAATCTTTGAAAAAAGCACTTGCACTGTAGCCCGTTTAGTTTTACGCTCATTCATCGTATATAATACATGATAGTAATGGTTGCCCTTCTAAGTTCTTGGCGCTCGGGGTTGCAGGGTTAGCATTACGACTGACGGGCTGGTGTCAACAGTAATGGACCAGTATAATACTGGTCACTTACCTAGGAGCGCCGTGATTTAACTAAACAAATGTTGAAAGTGGCGTTAAACACCAAACAATTAATCCTTAATTAATTATTATATGATCCCTTTACAGAGCTTCATGTCCTCACATCGCTTGACACGGCTCTTATATATACACAAAGGTCAAGGGCAAGTATCATACCAATTAACCCTCTGCAGCAGACGGCATTTTGAAAACATAGTGACAAAAGAAGAAATTGCTCACAACGAGCAATTTC
>JAUELF010090434.1:0-15949 GCA_031471495.1 Clinocardium nuttallii | reverse complement strand
GCTTTTTGAAAACATAGTGACAAAAGAAGAAATTGCACAACACGTGCAATTTCTCCTTTTGCCACAATGTTTTCCACGTTTATTCATAGGTTATCCATTCAATTAAAGAGATTTTCTATGTTTTAATAAAATATGTTCAAAGTCGTCTGCTGCAGAATTGTCTTATGAGGGAAAGAGTTAAAGAAAGAATCAACCAGCAATAATGCATTTCAGCAAAATACACTAAAGTCTGCTTACAAATTCAATGAACTAAAGGTGTTTTAGGTATTTGCCTCGATGTTTTCAAAGTAGTCTGCTAAAGTTGGGATGTATGTTCGAAAGGGTTAATGGTGCTAAGATATGAGCCGTCCCGCGAAACCAACGTTATGGCATCTGCGAAATGTATCGACCAAATCAGCCTGCGCTGTCCGCGTAAACTGACCCAGGCCGACACAATCCGCATCATGGGGATAGATGTATAGAGAAGTGATTCCTGAAAGAGAAAATACACAGGAGGCGAAAAGTGTCTATCCGAATAAGCCTGCGCGGCAGGCTTAGGCTGATCCGGGTCGATACTTTACGCAGAGGCCATTGGTTTTCTCGCGGTAAGTCTCATTTAACACACAAAGCGAGGTGGTAGTTCCGTGAGTTATTTGGTTTCATTAATTGTGTGTGAGTGCACCTGTTAGATAGTGCTAATTACAACTGCTTTACTAATGAATGGTTCGATCGGTAACTCGAGTAGAACCCGTCATTCTACCTAATGACACATTCAGGGGACTCAATACTATGGTAAAATAGACTTATATTCTGCGTGTACGAAGTACATTATTTCTCTAGTCGTCTGAATATGACCTTCAATGACAGAAATACAATTTGTTAACTTTTTAAATTGTTGAATAGGGCCGTTAATGGGAGAATGTACACGTTGGTTTTTTTGGAAGTTGTGTACAGTTTAAATTGCCCTTCGTATTTTGCAGTTAAAAAAGTTGTAATTTTTGGCTACCATGGATAATTATATCTACGCACGCGCAACAGTTCATGCAAATTGCAATTTTTTTTTATTTATTTATTCATTAATTCATTTATTCTTTAATCGAAGCAGTTATTCACGTTGATATGTCTAAACACTTCTTTATAATAAGACCAATGTTCACTGTTATCGGCGGTCTTGAGTAACCATCCTCAGAAGTTTGTATTCGAGTGTGGATAAGGTCCTCTAGTTCAATCATGCCATCTGACCCAAAGGGACATAATTCGTGCCATGTTTTTTCAAATTATTTGTTGAACAATCCCTTATGTGTAAGATTGATCTGCATCTTCACATGTAACACTTGATTGAGGCTCCATTTTGTAGAACATGGCAAATTTCTACATGAACAAAAATCCTGAAACAAAAATGCAGTTTATTCCTAAAAAACCCTCTGAAACTATGTCGGGCTGGTAAAAATCCCGAGTTTCAGACGAAAATCATTTTTTATAATTTACAAGGCTGGCACGCTAAACGAAACAAAACGAGGTTAGACAGAAAACAAGCGAACATCCGCTTAACAACTGAAAAACTCCATCAATTAATAAACCACGTTGTCGAAAACTGGGTCCTTACCAAGTCTCCGTGGTGTTGTCGACATCACACGCAATTGGTGGTACAAGAAACTGCCATGCAATGGTCTAGATAAGGAGGAATATACAGTTTTTCCCTTTATAAGTTTCTTATCATGCAATTAAATGATATTGGTACTCAAAATACGCTTCTTACTGAGACGATTCCTTTGAGTTCCAACAACATGGGGTTGGAAGGCAAATATGGATTTAATTGATGAGCCCCCTTGGTCAGGGGGGAGTATACAGCAATTCTTTTCCACATTATTTCACGAATTAATGTCTCAATTTGAGTACCTACATCCTGGAGTGTGTTATAAGGAGCCAATGCCTTCTCTAGAGCTCGTATTTTTGATTACCCTTTGAGTGTTGTGTCAAACAATATCACCGTCATCTGGGGCGTCAGAGCTAGATTGCATGCATATGGATGTCAGCTTAGCTCTGGACAAGGGCCGTTAAACATGTACTGGATTTATTATTCGAAGTACTAAGAGCAATTATAATAATCACCATAGTTCAACGAATGTTTGCGTACAAACAACAGAGGGTTTACGTGTTTAATAAGTACCTGATAAAAGAGAAATAGACTGTGAAGATGTGTTATGTTTACTCCTGCTGTTTATTGGCCTATGATAGAGCCAACAGGTACACGTAGAAACCTGTTTTTGTTTGACACAGTTCTAATTGTAGCAAAAACACAAAAAAGGAAAGAAAAACGGCGTTGCAGCGTTTGCATGGTAATGTATCACTGACATAACACGAGATAAGAGGGGCGAAAGTTTTCAATATTCGTACATGGCTGCACCTCACCGTATGTTGTGGGTTGGTATTGGAGTTGACCCTCATGGACGAGTGTATGCAAAACAAAACAATCAGAAGTTTAAACTTAACGTGATTATGATGAATTCGAGAATAAAAACCACTCAGACCGTTTTAATCTATGCATCATCTAATCTTGATATCATTGTTACAACTTGTTTTTTATTCTTTTCTCAATGCAACACCTTCCTTATACAGCAAAAAATACTGTAGCCGTCGTTCAACATAGTTAACATTCCTCTGCTAAATATTCTTATATATCAAGTATCACCCAAACATATCAAATTATGGGTGCATTAATGCTCTATCTAACAGCCTAGCGTGTGTAGTCGCACTTTTACTTTACCTACCATAGTGGAGGTACAGCAAAAGCGGTATTTAAAGGACCGGGTATCACGAAAGTGTGGTTTTTATGGCACCGGGTGGATCTACCGGGGTACTTACTGAGCTCGTGGTCACTTTAGAAACATTACATTAAACACTGTAATGAAGGATTGGTTTGGTGTACAGACATATCTGGGTTTACACAGATTTAAAGACCTAATGGGTGAGTATTAAAGCTCAACGATGAGACGTAAACATAACTATGCACATGTATTGATGGCACACGTTGTTCACTACGTGAACGACATTTTTCAACCAGTATGTTAACATGATAGATTCTGTTGAAGCCTTTCTTCAATTAAAAGGTCTGAAAACAAAATATGATCTTATTGTAATTAAGTGTAAAATTTGGATTCGGAGTTAAAAATTGTTTTAAAAATTGCGAAAAGTTCCCCAAAAAAGATGAATACCTTAATTCGTTGAAAGCAGTGTGAACAGTAATTGAATGTATTTTAATATAGATTTTGTAATCAGTTTCACTTCGACGTTCTTAGCAAACGACTTTTAAAAACTATACCGAAAGAAAAGAGCCAAGAGTTTACTTAACCCACAAAGAGTTTTCAACTTCGTATCAAAATATATTTATGTTTACATGTACATCTGGTACATCCCGACCGTAAACACAAATACAAGCTAAATATGTTGTCCATCAGACTTTCTGAAGCAGACACTTTGAAAACATATTGGAAAAACTGAGGAAACTCTCTAAATATTATAAAATTCACTGAATAAATTTAAAATAATTGTTGAAAAATGAGAAATTTCTCATCATGAACAATTTCTCATTTTACCACCATGTTTTGAACATTCGTCTGCTGCAGATGCGTCATTATTCTCGTTGGACAGGTTTGTTTAATACTGATGAGAAAACTATGTTCCACTTCTCTCATAATCATGACTCCATTTAGTAGAGCATCAAACATGGTGCCGTTTTTACCATGCCGGGTTCTTACCTGGTCTCTTGGCTTTTTGCTTCATGATTTATTTCCCACTTCCCAGCATGATGTAAATAGAGAATCTGTGTTCGGTCTCATCATTTTTTCGCCTATGATATATTTAGTGAATGAGATTTTCGGTGTGTTTCGTGTTAGATTTCTCCATTTATTATACGCTCCATACTGCATAACGACAAGATGGGATGTGCCGAAACACAACAAAAACCTTCCACAAAGGCAGACGATATTTAATAAAATCACGGGAGGGTAAAAAGTTTATACCTACTTTTCAGTGAACAATTTCGCGTGTTCTCCTTCCACAGTTATGGGGCTCTGATAACCAGCCATATTGTTGACCGAACAGTCCGTAGTTACTTTTAATCTTATGGGGAATTATTTAACAGAAAAATGGGTATCGATTCAAATATTGATAATACTAGTACTAGGTTTTTAGAAATTACTTCTTTTCCATAACGTTTTCAAATTCCGTCTGCTGTTCAAGACGTCAATGTCAATGGTCGTCGGCTTGGTGGATTGTACGATACTCAAATGGATAAACGTTTATTAAGCGACATAGCTCGAAATGTAGTCCATATATTCGTAATGTAATATGGAAGCCGAGGCTTACATAGTCGCAATCCAGCACAAGCAAGTCATCGTTCACTTACACGCAAGTTACATCTTAATGACACTCATGGTGAAATAACCAAGACGTGCACCCAATCAGTTTCATTTTCCGTTGTACGAATATATTTTATGCAAGGTATAATTCTTATTCCCTACCCTTTCCCCGCGGAATTCTTACAACCGGTTGATTATCCTGCCTTTTAAAACAAATGTTTTTTATTTATTGGCAAGTCTTTTTTATATTGATACACGCATAACGCACACTGTACACCACGTTCAGACTTCACGAATGTGCAGTCTTATCTTGGTCTATATTAATCACAATTATAGGTTTGATTGGTGCTATAATATGTGCACCCAACTGTTATTACAACTAACATTAAACGGGGGCTAAGCGTTAGAGGCCATAAAAGTGAAATAATGGTTTCTTTGGCCTTATTGTTACATTTGGTTTTGCTTTTTTGCGGTTCCTTGATCCCGTCCTTTATAAATAAATATATTTATTTTTTTATCTCGTGAAATGATATGTCTATTATTTCTACGGTTTGTAGAAATGATATTCCTTTCCGTATTTTTTAACCGCAATTCAATTCATGTTTTTTCACTTGTTGCCTTGAATGCATTACGCATATTTAAGGTAACTCAGTAACAAAACATGTGATTTAAGTGTAAGCTGTTCTAAAAGGTCTTGTTATTGTATATTACAATTATTCACGAAAGTACTTCTTTGTAATATACTGCCTGCTGTGCCAGGGTATGGATAAATAAGATCATATTGAATGTAGCCTGCACGCAGAAGCTGTATGGAGGTAATCTTGAGTTACCATTACATGTTTTGGTCAGGCATGCCTCTATGACTGCAGCGCTCTTTTGACATGGTGGAGCAAGCAACATGAACGCTTACTTAACCCTTTCCCACATATATACGCTTTCTGACGCCTCTGCATCAGACGGCTTTTTGAAAACATAGTGACACAACGAGCTCAAACCCAGCAATTTCTCCTTCTAGTCATAGGTTAGCCATTGAATTATAAAGGTTTTCTAGTTTTTGACAACATATGTTCAAAGTCGTCTGCTGAGAAATGATCATATAAGAGCATTCTAAAGGTGCTGAACTCCAGAAAATAGATATTATAGTAAACGTTTTTAAAACTGTACAAAAGTTGTCTTGAAATTCTTTGATAAAATTAGAGGAAGAATTCCAGTAGACCTACCATAAATATCTAAATATGTATGGTTTATGCTTCATTTTTACATGGTATATATACCAAGTAAGCCATAGTTTGTACATTGTCATGACTTTCAATTGCCAGTTTTTCAAAAAATAACTGCCGAAACAGTTGTGAACTGCCGATTATTTACTTTGTTGTCATTTTTAGCAATATTTGCAGAAGTTTCAACTTTTTAAAAGTGTGATCACCATCTTGAGTTCAGCAATTTTTCCAGACAACTTCATGCTTGGAATAAGCATCATTGTTTACGTATATATTAACACAATCATATTGTATTGGTCCACAGTAAGGTTTACGATAACCAGGTGGACTCATTTACCACACTTTCCCACAAACTCTGCAGCTGACGATTTTGAAATTATCTAGGCAAACTTATTCTGGCAAATCACTTTAAATTTAAGTCTTAACATTGAAAAGAGAACAATAATACCTTAGAAGCAAAAGGAGAAATTGGTCATAATCATCGATTTCCCTTGTTGTCACAACGTTCTCAAAAATTTTCTACCGCAGAGACGTCGAAATATGAGTCTGAAAAAAGGACAGGGTAACTATATATACTGTATACATGTAATTTGCAATCACATTTTTCACCCCTCTTACACGTAAACAACGTCTCTCATAGCCTATTGTATCGGAATAATACATTAAATGAGGCATAATGCTTGTCCTGAAAACACTACGGTCGCTTAGACCTTAAATATCTAAGGTCATCCGGGGATTAGAACCGTCCGAACACAGTCTTAATTAGTCAATGGGAACGAGGTGTAATGATATGAAAGATTAAGAGAGTACTTCAATCGACCGCGGTCAGTTAAAACTTTCCCTCATGCAGGCTCTTTCTCACATTCTCACATATGTACAGCAAACGAATTTTAACATCATTACGACAACAGTAGGAATGTATCATAATTATTTATTATTTTCTCCTTTTGACTCAATAGTTTTATCTCTATTCAATGGGTTTTTTTTTTCATTTGTAGAGCTTTTCCAAAGGTCTGTCTGGATAATGTTAAAGTCTTCCATGCAGAATCGATGTATGTGAGAGAACTATTTAAAATAGTTTATATATTATTTGAATTTATGACTCTTCAATATGTAATGATATTTCACGTACTAAGAGTTTTAGATTAAATTTATATATTAGTTAGTTCTCACTCTTTCCCTAAGAACAGAATAGAAGAAAACATGTTGTATGTGCTTAAGTGAAATACATTATTTCGGTTGCCTATTGAAGCAAAAGATTACGACTCATATTGATATGATTTAACATAGGTCTACACTCGATGATGTTCAGTCTAAATCCAGCCTAGTAAGCATTCTGATCATGCCCTTGTTGAGGGTTTAATGTTTTAAACGTTATTCGACAATCTCGAGTTTTCGAAATATTGAATTGGATGAGGATAGGATAATTTGTTAATAAATAATCAGTCAGTTGGGCGTCAATACTAACGATACGTCAAGGTTTTGCATCAATGCAACTGTTTTTGCACGGAGACAGTTTTTATGTCACAAACAATAAGGGATATTATGGATTTGACGTTTTAATTTCACTTTTGGCGGCATTTAATTATTGAGACGAATCCATCACTGAAAGAATTTACAACGATGATACTTCAAATATATTTATCACTCATAAAGTTTGAATTGAGCCGATCCACGAGAAAGCAAACAGTATGGACTCTGCGAAATGTTTCGACTCCGATCAGCCTGCGCATTGGGGGAAAGAGATGTAGAATAATGATTCCTGAAAGAAAAATCCACAGGAGGCGAAAGGTGTCTGTCGGGGGTCAGACTACGCGACATGCTAAGGCTGATCAAGGTCGACACTTTACGCAGAGTCCAAAATGTTTGTTTCCTCGTGGACGGCTCAATTTTGAAATGTTGAACTCTCAAGAGTGAAGTAGTTTGAATTAAAAATATATTTGGTGCTCTACGAATATCATCACATGGCATAAGCGCAGATCGATCTTGCTCTGCACTGGTCGACAACAAGTCACACGAATGAATGAATGAATGGCCGAACAGACGGACGAACGAACAGAGGAATGACTGAGCGAGCAAACGAGAGAACGGACGTACTAACGGGCGAGTGAACGAACAATGGAACCAACGAAAGAATGAATAAAAATAATCTCATAAATGGATGATACTGAAATAGTTATATAGTCCATATAAGTCAAAGCAAAACATGTGTATTTCGTTAAAACAAAAATACCTTTCAAATAATAACCTCCAGTGATCCAATCAATTTCTTCCGGGGATGACTACAGACAAAAACTCACATTGCACAATGTTGCGACATTTAACGCAGGCAAAAATGGCTTTAAAAGCAAATGAGGCTATAACTCAAGACATTCTAAACGTCACTATTTTTTGACAACTGCGTTATTTTTTGAAGCGCAAAACATGCCTTGACTTATATCCAAGTCGCTTTAAATCAAAGGCTATACGTAATTGAAGTGACATATGCAAAATAGCTTACAACCAGTCCCTTTGCATTAAACCCTTTCTTTCCAACATACAGCAAGCCTACAACAGACGCCTGTGAAGACGTTCAGTCAAACATATGGAATCTCCATTTTAATAAAAGAGCAATAATTGAATAACGTGAAAATCATTGTAAAGAAAGGAGATATTACTCGTCATGAGCAATTTCTCCTTTTTTCACAATAGTATCAAAGGTCGTCCTGCATAGACCGTGTGGGGAAGTATTAAACGCTCTTGGAATGATTTCCAATTTGATTACCGTATACCAAGATAAAGCTGTACGAGTGTGTAATTTAACCGTGCTTTGTAATATTCTTCTTTCTTACATGAGCGTCACCTTATTCATTTAAAACAACTTTTCCCAAATTGTTTGCCGAAATGCTGTATTACACACTATAGATGTAGTAGTAAAGAATCATACTAACATTTTACACAATTAGCGTCAGACGTGAATTCCACAACTGCATGTCCCTGTAAAGTTGAAGGATTCATTTACTAATTCAAACCGTCACTTAAACAAACTAATTTCGACGTATCGGCAAACGCATGCGTGAAATAAAAAAATAAAAACATGTTGGAAAAAGGGGTCAGCATTGTTTATTCTTCCCACATCATTCCTTTCCACAACAATTATATAATGTGGGTCCTTTTCTTCTCTCTGGCATTTTCATTGTGGCAATAATAACATTGATGTTTGTGACTTTGATTCTTTTGGCTAATAAATAATGATCAAGTCCATACGTTGTCAATACAATTTCACTAGGCAGATCTACAATTATTCAACCCTTTCCCGCATATAGACGGATTTTGAAGATTCTGAAGTAGTCTACTTTTTAACACCTTTTTAAAATGGAGAACTAACTGTTCATTTTGTCTCAATGTTTCACTCTATTCAGTATTTACACTTTTATTTCACTTTCGACATTGACAATTTAATGTTTTCAAAGTCTTCTGCTACAAATGGGTTTCACGTGGCTTGGGAAAAGGTTAACTGTTTCCCTGATAAGCTTGCAATGAAAATGACCAAAAGAATCTAAATATGTGAACACGGAAATATAAGTGTAATGTTGACAGCGATTTTAAAACATTGTAGGAAAAGGAGAAATGTCCCCTTTTGAGTAATATTTCCTATAACCTATCATATATGTATGTGTTCATAATGCGTCTGCTGTTTGGTTGAGGGAAAGGGTTAACGCCCTTGTCCCGCAATAAGGACGACATATATAAATTGATGAATCGTGCTGAGGATTACGGAACTACCTAGCACCTGCTGGTTTTACTGAATAGACTAGTCCAACTTTTATTTGGGAATAATGATTAAGCTAGTTGCTTGTTAAATACGTGTATCTCTGTTATTCATTCATTTTGTCAATGAAATAATAATTGAGCCGTCCCGCGAGATGACCAACGTTATGGCATATGCGTAATGTATCGACCAGATCAGCCTGCGTTATCAGCGCAGACTGATCTGGGCCGTCACATTCCGTCTCATTGGGGGTAAGGGTATAAAGTAATGATTCTTGAAACAGAAAATTGTCCATCCGGGCAAGCCTGCGCGGCATGCTTAGGCTGATGCGGGTCGACACTTTACGCAGAGTCCACAATGTTGGTTTTGTCGCGAGACGGCTTATTTTGTGTTTCAAGTAAAGTAATTTTGGATTATTTTACGTTATGTGAATAAAGCTGTTTAGCTAAGACACAGCGTTGACATTGTTTACAGTGTCGATTAAGAAAAGATTGCACATCTGTGTAGTCTTATCTCTATAGATACTGTTCACTTATTTCGGAATGACAAAATCGCCTCGTAGGGAATAAGGTAAAGAATTAAAATAACGAAACCCCTGCATAGGAGATTTAGTAATACTTTAGGACATAAGGAGACTGTGAGTGACCCTTCACTGTATTCAAGTTGTAATTGTGTTGACTTCTGTTTGAGAGTGAGTTTAACCCTTTCCCACTTACAGCGTCTGCAGCAGACGACATTTGTAGATAGTGTGACACAATGAGAACTTAATAATAATATGATATTTTCCCATTCTGACAAAATGTTGTCAACTCATTTCATTAATAATACTTTCATTTATAGAGAATTTTCCATATAGTTGCCTAAGTGTTTTCAATGTCGTCTGCTGTATATTTGTTGTATGTGGGAAAAGTGTTAAAGTAACGAATTTTGACATGTGTCCTTTATCCAAATATTTTGGCACTTCGTCTAAATCTTTTCCGTTCTTTGGATAAAGAATTTATGTTGTCCCTTAACGCCTTGTCATCGTTCTTTGTCTCGATCTTTGGGAGTTATATAACAGTTATTTGTATTGAAAATATCAATCCAACCTGTTCTGAGCCACATTGTGCCTGTGTAACAGTATATTGTTGCATGTGAGAGGTGTAACTTTGATTAAATGTGTATATATAGGCACGTGTATTGTTGTGGCAGAACGCTGAACTCAGGATCGAGAGGTCCTGGGTTTAAATCCTGTCCGAACCATCGAATTGGTCTTGTTTATTAATCAGTACATATGAGAAAATTTAGTTAATTGGTTGTAATTGTAAATTTCGCAAAGTGTGCAAACAGCTGACGTATGATCCACTGATACGTACAACAGCTGACGTATGATCCACTGATATGTACAACTACACTTCGAACATATACCCGACTATCCGGCGTTATAAAAACTATTTACTACATAAGTTACATAACTTTAACATAAATCATAAGAGATAGCATGTTAATCGAACGTTTCGTAACGGCGTTTGGTCGGAGACCACGGAGGGTAGACGATTGCCCATGGTAAAACTGGGAAGTCGGTAGAATTGTAACCCAGACTGTCAAGCCCATACATTTACCTTGTTGCCCCTGTACTGTATATCACGGGGGATTGTTGAGGGGGATTACTACTATTTGTCCAATGGTCATTCTACAGACTAGTCAAACAGTTAGATGTGTAAAAAGATAATAAAACAGTCATTCTAATACAATGACCAATGTGTCAGTGGCTAATATAGCTGTCTCGGTACGGATTAACCATTTCCCACATGGGTACGCACTTTGACGCATCTGTAACTGACATAGATGACTTCTGAAAACATTGTGTCAAAAGAGGACATTGCTCATAATAATAACGTTCTCCGATTGCTACATTGTTTTATAAGTTGTATAAATTCGACTAAATTCTAAAGTTATTCTCCAATAAATAGATCGTCTGCTAAGGAGAGCTGACATGTTATATTGATTCCGATAGTTTAGTGTGAATGTTTGTAATCTTACATTTCGCAAGCCCATCTTTCTTAACGCCACTCTCCGTCGGTCCCAGATAAATATCTCACATGGGTCACTTTTTGTAAATAGTACAAAGTGGGTAACCCTTCCCAACATACAACCCATCTGCAGTAGACGACTTTGAATTAATTGAGTAAAACATTTGGAAAATGGATGAAGTTGAAAATATTTTGGCAAAAGGAGAAATTGCTAGTTTTGCGAAATTCATCGTTTGCCACATTCCTTGCCAAAAATCGCCTGATGCGTGTTTTTCAAAATGTATGTACATTTTGGGAAGTGTTAAACTTCGTAGCATGATGATTAATATGAGCCACTTCAAAGAAGGAAGTTCCTTTAAGAACAAAATAACAAATAAAAAGAAACGGACGTTTCTATGTAACAGGAGAGTCTTTTATATAGCACCTTCACTATCCAGCAAAAAGTTCACCCTTTCTAGACTTAAGACTTAAACCGTGCTCTTAATAAGCCTTTATGGTATGTAAGACAATGAGAAAGAAAAACACATATGACATTTCTATTAGTTGCATGCAACATTGTTGTAAATACCTATTGTCACATGAAGCAGATACATCCGTTTGACCCGTACACATGTTTTCACCCCCCATCGCTCAGTGCGCCAGAGGTCGCTATCTTTTTAAAAGGGTATAGGAGTAATTTAATGCAAATTGGCCGTTTCAGATTAAGCCCACAATTGCTTTTGATGGCCGAAATGCCATTTATAATCAGCTTTGACACATTCAAGTGACCTGACCATTCGAAATGACTCGTGGTCTCTCTCCCTCGTTGTTAAAGAATTGACATGATAGCGAAGGCTTTAGACACCTCTGTAACAGTGTCGATGGGCCGTAAGTAGAACCTGGTGCTAACGATTAGTGCTTTTTTATAATAATTATTATGATGCATATTTTACCAGAAAATAGTTTTCGAGTTTTCATCGTTGACTTCTCGCCTGCCTAATTCAACATCAATGTCGCTATAGACTATGCCAGCATTTTGAACTAGGTTACGTATCTGTGATAAAGGGAACATACATTCGGACTGTTGTTTATGGCAATGGCCGTAATCGAGTTTAGCCTCCGTTTGAGTAGACCCTATACAAGGGTTATCAATACATTTTAAAGATCAGATAACATCATTCCTATCCCTTATCAAAACTTTTTGATGAGATATTCAAAAGAATCGTCTAAATGAGACGAAATGTTGGATAAAGGTCAAAAGAAGGATTGTTAGAACACATATCCATCACATCGAGTTGATCGACAGATCGAATTTGAATAAACACTTGTATGCCATCCCATTACTAGTATACGGTCGGGAATCGTTGACCAGACGATGTCCAGTACAGTCAGCGCCTCTTCACAGCCTCATAAGTTTCTTTACATTTCGCCATGTAAAATCGTACACATATTCCTGGTGTTTCCAGAGGTGAATACAACAATAGGACAGTACAAATGAGTGGTGCGCTAGGAAAATCGGACACTAACGTAATTAGTACACGTGTGGAAAAAATGAGTTCATATGAACCGTCCCGCGAGAAAACCAACATTATGGCTTCTGCGTAATATATCGACCCAGATCAGTCTGCGCAGTCTGCGCATACTGATACGGGCCGATACATTCCGTCTCAGGGGGATAGAGGTATAGAGTAATGCCTACGGAAACAGAAAATCCACCGGAGGCGAACAGTGTATGTCCGGATTCGCCTGCGCGACATGCTTAAGGCTGATCCGGGTCCACAATGCTGGTTTTCTCGCGGGAGGGCTCATCTGTCTATGTAATCATGCTAAGGTTCCAAATAGATACTGATATACATACGTTTCTTGTTAATCTTAACCGACTTATTGACGAGCAGTACAGAGTCAGATCGGACTGACTGGTCTAGAAACACCGGTCGCAAATGCCTTACGGTTTGTCTCCGCAGATTGTCGCTTAAATTTACTATCTGAATATAATAGTCATTAATTGTTTGAAATCTCCAAATTACCGTTTTTCTATGAGCTGGCTTTATTTCTAATATGTTGTATTATCGGAAAATCCCTTTGATATGGTCATTTCTCCACGCCTGGATTATTAAAGGAAAAACCAATAGGTTGTTTGGACATCTTTTGAATACCAATTAATCTGTTCCTTAACAATCAATAGACGCCGATATTCGATGAATTAACTTACGTACAAACACGAAATAATGCATAGAAAGTTAATCTTGAACTTAAATATTGTTCTTGTTTAGAATAAAAACCATATGTATAAATTACAGGAATTAAATTTTTAAAAAAGTTCATATATTGACCAAAGACTGCTTATTTATAGACGGGTAGTTCTTGGTTGGAATGTTATTAGATCGGAGAAAGGGTGAATGTAATCTATAAAACGGACATTGAACAAGTCTTGAACCTGGCTGTGGACGATCATTGTCTGTTTAGAATATGTAAATTAGTTGCACCTTGACACGCCAAAACCGACCTTCGTATTTTCTGAAATTAATTACACTTACACACACTCTGGACACGTTTTATTCAGACGTATTTTAACAACATTGTGACAAAAGAAGAAATTGCTTATGATGAGCAATTTCTTCTTTTGCCACATGTTGTCATCTTAAATCATTTATTTATTTTTCCTTAAGGGGGCGTTTCCTTATTGTTACTACGTGTTTTCAAAGTCGTCAGCTCAAGTTGTGTGTGGGAAAGGGTTAATTCTATCTAAACAGTCCCACAGGGTGCGCTTGCCAGCCGTAAAAGAACGGTATATATGTTTCCGCACTTGTATTCTAGAATTGTGAATAAGATATTAAGGTGACATATCCCGTCTTTGGGTAAGATAATTAATCTGGTAAGAACTATGTTCTCACATTGAAGGCCCGTCTAGATCACATGTACGTGTATGGAGGCTTATGCATTTCACATATCTGACATTTAGTTAATAGATTATTTAAGTCAACAAATCAAATTTGCACCTAAGCGGAAATGTTGTTGAACAGCAGGCCTGTACAGTATCGGCCCTGATACGGTACGTACGTATTTCCGAAATTGTTATTTTCATTTTCGTCATAAAACACTGACGGTACACCCATCAAAAATGGAAATTTGAGCCTTTCCACGAGAAAATCTAACATTATGGAATCTGTTTAATGTATCTACCCAGATCAGCATGTGCAGTACGTGCATGCTAATCCGGGCCGACATTTTCCGTCTCAGGGGGGATAGAAGTATAGATTAATTATTCATGAAAAGAAAATCCAAAGGAGGCGAAAACTATCTGTCTGTGTTAGCTTGCGCGGCATGCTTAGGCTGATCCGGTTCGATACTTCACGCAGAGTCTACAACGTTTGTTTTTTCGTGGAACGGCTCATTTATTGTTTAAATTGACGTGTTAATGTCCCCCGTCCTATCTTCAGACTTACGATGAGAATCAGCCTAGGATTTTTTTGATCGAATAAGTAACATTCTGTCATATGTAGTTTATGCTCACATAATGACGAACTAGACAGCTCGCGACAAAAACAGCTGTGCTCGCTCTTGTATCACCAACACTCCGGATAAAGAGTTTAAACACACTAATATTCTGGCAAAATATCTGCTACTTTATCGTTAACAAGTGGCTGGTATATTTATTACAGTCGTTTCAATGATACGACACTTACAAAGAACCGACATAGGCAATTTAGTTAGGAACTTATGGTTTCAGCATGAAAAATTTCTCAATGATATCTCAAGCACTCGGAACTGTACTCAAATAACACCGTTCCACATATTTGAAATCGTTCGACAACCAATGATAGGTTACACGGTTAGCGTTACCCTTGTCCTGCTTAAAGTATGTCCATGGGTATTGAGTAGTCCAGCGAGAAAACCAACAGCATGGCCTCTGCGTAATGTATCGACCAGATCAGCCTGCTGAGTTCGTACAGACTGATCCGGCCCGACACATTCCGTCTCTCAGGGGATAGAGGTATAGAGCAATGATTCTTGAAACAGAAAATCCCCAGGAGGCGAAAAGTGTATGTCCGGATTAGCCTGCGCGGGATGCTTAGGCTGATCCGGGTCGACACTGTACTCAGAGAACACAATATCGGTTTCCTCGGGAGACGCCTCACATAAACTTTTAACACGTGTCAGATTTACAAAGAAGCCTAATACTTGATTAACTAATAGAGAACACTGCATGTCAAAGTAATGACATGCATTTGCATATTACCGTTGATCTGTATTGTTCGCATACGTATATTGTTTAATTTCGTAATAGTAGTAAAGGACATGGTTGTTTAAAGTTGCATAAAGCAGGTTAAGGGTAAAGATCGATCATTCCATCATAACGAGCAATAATCACTATCTTGTGCGGAAATACTTCATATTACTCATCTCTATCCACGGGAATTCAAGTAAAGATAGTACGGGTTTCCACCGGATGCGGTCAAGATCTAGATCACTATCGTATAGTAACGATGTGGTATAATGTGTATGATCACTATCGTATAGTAACGATGTGGTATAATGTGTATGATCACTATCGTATAGTAACGATGTAGTATAATGTGTATGATCACTATCGTATAGTAACGATGTAGTATAATGTGTATGATCACTATCGTATAGTAACGATGT
>JAUELF010090212.1:0-15952 GCA_031471495.1 Clinocardium nuttallii | reverse complement strand
TAAGATAATCCTAGTATTTGACCTGACATGACCCATTTTAAGATAATCCTAGTATTTGACCTGACATGACCCATTTTCAGATAATCCTAGTATTTGACCTGACATGACCCATGTTCAGATTGTCCTTATTTTCACCAAGACAAACATGTAGTAGACAATGTTTCCTATAGAGTGTCCAAACGGTTTTTCTTAAAATTTGGCCTGGTTACCTTGTGTTTAACGCGACATGACCCATAGTAAAACTTATACATGTGTAACATGTACGAAGAGAAACATTCTGAATAAGTTTCATGAAGGTTGCATGAAATCAAGAGAGGGTTCACAGGCAATATATTGACGAAACGCGACCGACGGCGGACACAGGGTGAACACAAAAGTTTTCATTGACCACTTCGAGCTCGGATGAGCTAAAATAAGCCGATAACGGAATCGTCGTGGTTGAAAGAAAATCCGGACCAATGGCGATGAGTCATTTGACTAAGATAAAGGATGTCGAGGATAAACCGGCCATTTTACAATATGATCTCCCTTTTTATTCAACCAAAACCAAGGTTGTGTGTAGACATCGAGACGAATCTTAAAAGTAATCAATATCAAAAGAGTTTATAGTCGCAACGAGATTTAGATAATGAAACAATCTGTTTAGATAATGAAACAATCTGTTTATATAAATCATCTGAAACGTCTGTACGTATATATTGGATCTGACGATATCTCATAAAAGGTCGCCACGAAGTGAACTTTAAATTGAAGTATATTCAATCAACCCGCTATATATAATTTATATACAATCGAAAAACTCAGCAATCATCGCTGCTCGATCTCGTGTATTCACATTGGTAATTCACTCTATTGATACCTAACGTTTTGTTAGCGACAATTTGATTGGCTAACACAAAGGTACTGAAACAGGCAGTCATGACATATATACGCGCGATTGCTACTGTACTGAGGCGAAGTTTACGTGTGGTATTAATGAGAGTGGGTCTTACCGTACTAGAACATCGTAGGTCAGACTGAATTTCTCTAACGTGTCCAGACCTTTACTGACGTCATCACGAGTTATCCAATCATCTATCTCGACATCCAAAATGTGTCTTACCCCTTTCAGTAAACCACTCGGCAATAACCGTTGGATGGTCTCCTCTAGCTTTAGAAATACAAATGGACATATATAGTGACATACAGTGCACATCAAGATCAGACTGCGGGGATGAGCATGTTGAGATGGGTTCATATTCAGCATCATTTTCTAAATTTATTCTAATTCTAAATAATCCTTAATATTTTAGCCAATCAGAAGTAGCGTTACTTAGCGAATTTTATTTCAGTTGTTTCACGGCGGTTAGTTTATCTAACAACATTTACATTGATCACTTCACACAACAGTTATCGCAGGCAATTGGATACGTACCCATATACAAGACCGAGGGTTCGAACTCTTGACGCCTTGGTTGATAGACTTCGTCGTTAGTAAAATAGCAATCTCGATTCGACATGCGTTGTTCGCATTTACCAAAACGAACGTTTCACGACTGTACATTAAATAGAGATCATGATATATGTACGATGACCGACTTTCTGCAGTTTGGTATTAATCACAAATTTAGCTAGGTATCGCGATAACCGATCACCATTTTGTTTAACAGCCACAACTCCTATCAACTGGAGAATGTGTAATACCCTTATATAAGACATGTGAAATAGAGTCAGATGTAGTAGATATGTTGTATTTGAGTAGAATAAACCCTTTCCCACACGCAACAACTCTGCAGCAAATACATGAAATAATTTGGAAAATACCTTTAAATGAAGGTACAATAACTGAATAGATTTGAAAACATGGTGACAAAAGAAGAAATTGCTCGTTTTGAGCAAGTTATTCTTTTGTCGCCATGTTTTCAAAAAGCCGTCTGCTGCAGAGCTTTCTGGAGATAGCCGTTTAATGTGACGTCTCAATGAAGGTAATATATTCGTAGGGGAATAGGTCTTGATAAGACCTCATAGGGTAGGCTGATGCTGATAGTTGAGGCATGAAAGGGCGTTCGTTGTTTCAAAGTGCCTCTAAATCCTGAACGGCGAATAATATGATTAAGATCAGACAGCGCGATGGAGTACGCTCAGCAAGTTTTTGTTGTAAAATTTACTGAGAGAAGGTCGACATTCACATGACGTAGCATAACCCTTTACCACAAGCAATCGCATTTAAAAGCATCTGCATCAGATTCCTGTCGACACCCCTGTGGCAAAACGGGGAAAATATATTCATTTTTTTCTCCGTTTTCACCAATGTTTTCAACTTGTTTCAGTTATCATATTATCTATTGAGTCGATGTGTTTGTACGCAAGATCAAATACAGCGAGGTGCATTAATGTGCTGGCATATAAGGGTCTCCCGTTTCCAATTTATATTGCTAAAAAATAACTGAATATGTATGTAATCTGAACTCAAGAGCTATTAACTTAAAATCAACTGAAGACAAGTGTGTTCATCAGGCGGCCAGATGCCTAGATAAAGGGGAGTATCTGCTAGATAAAGGCGAGTATCTGCTAGATAAAAGCGAGTATCTGCTGTTTTTCCCACAATATTTCTGTTATTCCCCAACCAAGTCGTATGCTGTGCTACTCGAATGAAATATTTCACCGATTTATGTAGGTCAAATAAGGATTAAATAGGCTCCTTATCTGGAGCTCTGGCTGTCAGTTCTCGGCTGTTAGTCTCGGCCCGAATTATTAATCAAACAAACCTTTGAACTGGTCAGATCCAACCCTGCCACAACACCTTTGATCATCGGATGACGTGTTGCCATATCCATTACCCATTCTGAAACAAAGTTCACTATTTAATAATTAATCTCTTACAAGGTTCGAAGATGATTATAATTGTTATCTTTATCAATACTTTTAAATGTTTACCAGTAAGAAACAGATCTTAATTCAAATGTCACAGTGAACTCTTTCTTTGTCAGTACTTACTTTCAAAACCGTGAGCCGTTACACACACCCGTTTCATTGATGTATTAGTTGGGTATTAACGACGTTTTCAACAATGTATCGGTCATATCGCGCCGGACAGATCACCTACCAATATGTTTCCTGGCTTTCCCACACGATTGGTCACATAACATTCCCCCGATAAAAAACAATTGGCTGATTTTCCACATAGAGTCTTAGCCTGTTGATAACATTTTCAGAGTGTTATAGTTTCGAGGCCTCGTTGTACCATTGTGCGTCATGAACATACATAATTGTAAGGTTTTATCAAGAAGACGGTAGGGCCGGATTCTCGGCAATTTGACCTTGAAAATCGACAAACAAAGGCCAAGGTCAAAATAACCATAGAAATCAATAGAACGTGTTACTGGTTACCCCCAGACAATGTTTCAAGTTTGTAATCCTTTCCAGTGCTGATAGTTTGCCTCAACCTGAAACTTTAACCGACATGTTTACGGACAGACAGAGGGACGG
Source organism: Clinocardium nuttallii (assembly GCA_031471495.1). Taxonomy (NCBI): domain Eukaryota; kingdom Metazoa; phylum Mollusca; class Bivalvia; order Cardiida; family Cardiidae; genus Clinocardium; species Clinocardium nuttallii. Next base: position 12,484 of record JAUELF010090212.1, on the reverse strand, counting down.
ACGTACATCGCCTATTTATAGACCGGAATTTTCCAAGCAAAATCCGGCCCAAAACAGGAAATACGGCCCTTATTTAGAATACTCCTTACCCGCCTCCTGTGGAGACCCATTCAGACATTGTACAAATACACCGTGTTTCACGGGAGTTCCTGACGAAGCATCCTCCAGTCCACATGGGTAATAGTTCTTATAAATCTTCATACCGGGGATCGGCCAGTCGTACGTAAACCGCTCCAACTCGTAAACATCTGTGTAAAGATCAAGCAAATAACACAAATCTCAAGGTAGTTTTTATTAGACTGCATTAGGTGCAATGAATATAATTGAGCCGTCTCGCGAGAAAACCAACATTATGGACTTTGCGTAAAGCGTCTAACCTGATCCGGCCTAGCATGCCGCGTAGGCTAACCTCCTGTGGATTTTCTGTTTCATGAATCATTACTCTATATAGACTAATACCTCTATCCCTCGGAGACGGAATGTGTCGGCCCGGATCAGTCTGATCTGGTCGATACATTACGCAGATGCCATAATGCTGATTTACTCGGGGGACGGCTCATTTTTTCTCCTTTCTGAATGAAAGCTAGAAGTGCACAGTACCGACCCTATAGTGATAAATCGGAGATGCATTTAAACATTTTTTCGCCCGACGCGTTTCATGAGCTGTTAACCCTTTCCCATGATGAATTTAAGAAACATCAATGCAGATATATTGATTTCTTTTATATATACGACAGTATAATCATTGAATGGAATTGAAAACGTTGTGGCTAAAGTTGAAATTCCTACTTCAGCATTTTGTATCACTTTGCCACGATGGTTTCAAGAGTGATCAACTGCAGAGACGTCTGAAAGCGTCTATTTGTGGAAAAGTGTTAAACGAATAGACTAGTTCTAGACAGCAGTAACTAAATCGATTATTACATGAAGTTACACTAGTTTTGAACTTAACAATTGTGAAACGTCAGACGAAAACCATCCTTCGGTAATTATGGAATTCACGCCAACAACAGTCAATCTTGTTAAGTCGGTTTCTTTGGTCTGGTAATGAGCCGAGGCCATGTATCTCGGTCGGTAATGATATCGGAATGCGACGCATGGATTGTAAGTTCGAATCCGAGCTCGCCTAACATTTGTTCCAAGGTTTGACAACAGTCCATTCGTCTTCCAACAATGGACTAACAGTCTATTTAAAGACAAAGAAGTGAGTTGCTTTGGAAGAATGTTGTGTGGAGTACTGGTGTGAGAACAATAGGAAACATATGTGTAGGCGAACTGGCCGCCGTGATATGAGTGAAGGATTGTTGAAAACGGTTAATCAACCATTCAATATATAAATCAATAAATCAAACAAGCAATCAAAGGTTTGGTAATTATCGCTTTTCACAGACTACGAGGATGCATGTAGGAATATATTGTGAATTGTGTCGATACGGAGCAGATTGTATATAGACGCAGGTTGATCTGGATTTACGCTGTTCGTTGAGTCCCTATGGTCGGTGTTTGTGTGGCGTGTATAATGTTATAACTATTGTATGAAAATAAAATAAGAAATAAGTCAAATTTCAACGTACAACATTTATTAACAACGTTTCGGTCTATTGGCCTGCGTCATGTTGTATGTATGACATTTTTACTTTGTCTACTTTTCATAATGGTTGAACCCACGACCTCCCACACCGAGGCGAACGCTCTACCACTACCACGGTACTTGGATGAAAGGCTTATACAAATACATGTAGTAAAAGCCTTCAGTTTATCAGTATTTAACCCTTTCCCATGTACAGATATAAATCACGTTGATTGATACGAGCCGAGCCCTCGTAGCTCAGTCGCTAACGACGCGGGCTATCAATCCAGCGGTGTTGAGTTCGAATCCCGACTCGGCCAATTTTCTTTCCGACGTTTGACAAATGTCAATGCGACATGCATCATTCGTCTTCCACCAATGGGCTTAGTCTATATGGACAAGCAGCCATATGCTTGGGAAGATTGCTGTGTAGAGTACTGGTGTGAGAAAACCAGGAAACACATGAGTAGGTGAACTGGTCGCCGTGATATGACTGAGACATTGTTAAAAACGGCGTTAAACCCTAATCAATCATATATTGATATGTTTATAACGGTACCATTAATGTTCTGGGCATATGTGGTCGTGCAAATGTGTAAGAAACGACCATTGGTAAGAATATCATAATGAGCAATTTCTCTTCAAGCCAGCTATCAAAAATGAATTCTCAATTTTGCAGATTTGTTAACGTTTTTGCCAATGTGTTTTCAAAGTCGTCTGCTGCATATTTGTTGTATGTGGGAAAGGGTCATCTCATGCGACATTGACAACATTCCGGAAAAGCTAATTAATGAAAGTGTAATTATTGAATCATTGGGAAAAAAAGTTAAAACAATTGTGACAAAAGGACCAATTGCTCATTATGGAAAAGTTATCCTTTTGTCACATTATTTTTCAATTGTGCTTGTGCCAGTTTTACCCTTTTCCACATGCAACAAATGTGCAGCAGATGACTAAAACAAAATATAGGTAAATATATAAAACTCTTCAGTAAATGAAGGAATACTTATTGGAAAGAAGTGAAAACGTTAAAGCAAAATGGGATTTAGCATTTGCTTTCTCAGTTGTCTGCTGCAAATGCTCTAGAAAACGTTTTTATGTGGGAAAGGTTAAAACGTTGTAATGTAAAGTGTGGAACCGGCTAGCATTCAACTGAATGGGTGTGTTAGGGAATTCAGGGGCGTAGATTAGCAATAATCAATATGTAGGCCGAATCGCGAGAAAATCAGCACTGTGGACTCAGCGTAAAGTATCGACCCGGATCAGCCTAAGCATGCCACACAGGCGTACCCGGATAGACATGTTTCGCTTTCTATGGAATTTCTGTTTCAGGAATCACTACTTTATACATCTATCCCCCTAAGACGGATTGTGTCAGCCGGATCAGTCTGCGCGAATAGTGCAGGCTGATCTGGACGCTAATTACGCAGATGTTTATCGCCGCAGCTGCATTTTGTCCCATTTTGAGAAAAAAATGTGTACGCACGTGCCTACAGTGCCTAAAATGAGCTACGCCCCTGGAATTCTAAACAGACACCAATTTATTCTAGCCCATTTTCTTGTGGAAGTTATACAGGTGAATGGTTTGTAAAAGATAAAGGTATTGTTTTGTTGTCAAAGTTCATCTGTTGCCAATGGCATGGCCATTAAAATCTACTGACATCCTTAAAACGTTTTATCACAAATTAACTCTCTTTCGTACATTGAAAGGGTATATTATATACTATTATAATACTATTATAATATACCTGATGAAAACATTGTGGGAACGGCCAATAGTAGCACTTATTAGCTCCCGTTTTCATGTTGGCTACATACACATAATTGCATTTGGGAATAATGTTCATCTTTTTTTTTATAATTCAATTATAAACTCATGTATTTGGATGGATGTTTTGAAATCAGATGAGTGGAAATTACTCACTATATGGGGAAGTTTTGGATAAAAAGTTTCATTTAACCCTTTCCCACATACGAGAAATCATACGACTTATTGAAAACATATTGTCAAACACGTGAACTATCCCCATATTTGAGAGTTTAATTATCAAATCAAATCGAGATGAATACATTGTGGCATTATGATATGTTTTCTCCTTTTGCAACACTGATTTAAAAAGTGGTGTTCTGCAGAGTCGTCAAAAAGCGTCTGTATGTGGAAAGAGTTAAAAAGATACGTCGTGGGACAGCTCTATGGCATTATTAAAGTCTTAGAGATACACCTTGGGAAAATGGACAACTAATCCTTTAGAGAGAGAAATGTTGTCTTTTCAACATTAACGTATTTTTTAATTTATATAAAACCATCATGTAAAGTGTTATCCAATTCATAGAAATGTTTCCTATTTTGCATAAATGTTTCCTATTTTGCATATATGTTTCAAAAGTCATTTCAGGAACATTTTATTATAATTATTGTAATATAGTGTCGCTGGTCATAAGTAATCTGGTCGTTGGATTGTCTACTGTTTGCAGCCATTAAAGTTCACTGAATGCAGAGCATGTCGGGATATTTTCATTATTTTGGAAGGTCTCGTTGCTTGTGACGAGTCCAAACTATTTCTACTATAAAACTGTCCTATTATTGTCAAAACCGCTATTCCGCTGCTCTCCCGCTTTAATTAAGAGCAAAATTAACAGAATTTCTATTAAAATGATGGAATCGCCGATAGCTACCATACGGTATAGAGCTGCACGAACGCTGTGTGATAGTCCGGGATGCGGTGCCCGGGGCCCGTAACACCATGCCATTGTGTAACACTCTCTCGCCAACCTTTCATATCATTCTCCCCCCTCAAATTAGTAAATTTTGTTGCAGTATCAATTATAGCCACATACAAGAACAATTTTCGGAGTCGAGAAAACGCTGGAAAGCTTTATAATTATCACCCATATGTGACCCCCGTCACTCGAAAAATATCTGTTACGTGTGGGTTATATTTATACACATGCTTGAAACCCTGGCCGGGCTACGCGTCCTCGATATTTGTCAACATATTGTCTATATATGGTTGTATTCATTCGTCGCAAGGAATGAAATACTTATGCGAGAGTATGTACCCGTACAACATCGCATGTGCCATTACTATTGAACCTTTTTGACTTGACGGGGTCCCATATCTTTTTGAGAACGGGGTCCAGCAAATTGGAAGATTTGAGGTGAGAGACACCGTCTAATATCCGGACCGTTTCCGGTTTGACTTGCGCTCCCCCTGTTGGTGAACATCGCCGACGGTACAATTTCGACTTTATTTAATTTAGACTAAATGCTTCTGATGGTTTGTAATTTCGCCTTTCTCTCTCTGAAAATCTGAGGCTATTGAAATATTGAATTAAAAAAAAATGAAACATTTTTGCCATTTTAATTTTTTTGAAAACTATTCCCACGCGCGCTGTCGGTTTTTCTCCAAGGGCATCAGGCATTTCAAAACAAATATGTGTGCCGGAAGTAGGGTTCGTACATCAGAAAAGTCAACTTATGAATATTTGTGCCATTTTAGCTGATCAAAAAATGCATTGTTTGTTAGCGTTCTTCAAATTGAAAGCCTTAGTTACTTATTGACGAACAGTACAAGTTTCTTGGTAGCCCAACTTACACCAAGATGGTTGCTTTCCAACAAAAGTATTTCGGCTTTTTGTATTTCGTTTATCTATGTTTAGATTGTTGTTTCAAACAGCTGCCTTTAAACCACATTTCCTCTTTAACAAAATACCGAACGTCTTAAACACCGAGTATGTATTTAGTTCGGATAGTCTTAAACACCGAGTATGTATTTAGTTCGGATAGTCTTAAACACCGAGTATGTATTTAGTTCGGATCGTCTTAAATACCGAGTATGTATTTAGTTCGGATCGTCTTAAACAACGAGTATATATTTAGTTCGGATCGTCTTAAACACCGAGTATGTATTTAGTTCGGATAGTCTTAAACTTCGAGTATGTATTTATTTAGTTCGGATCGTCTTAAATACCGAGTATGTATTTAGTTCGGATCGTCTTAAATATTGATTTATTCCATGAGTGCAATAATTGTAGTTTTACTTACATTTTTTATTTTATATAAAATATGAATATAATCTGGTTTTATTTTATTTGAGGTTCAAAGAGACTATTGTCATACCTGTGTTATGTGGAAAACAAATATAACTGATATTTGCAAGTAATCGAAAAGAGAGGTGCAAAGTTTATATTCGAGTATGACCTATAATTATATATATAAATAAAGCAATTCTCTTTTATATTCTTATTCAGAATTTGTATTAGCTCAAATCTACCATTACATAGATACAAGAGTAAATTGAAGAAAACAAGTAAAATAGTTATTCTGTTCACGTGATATAAGTTTTTGTTAGGAAATAATGAATGAATATATAGTGTTTTATGGCGCATCGACAACGATGGTAAAGTATGATTATTATTAAACTGAAGCTATATTCACATTAACCCGTTCGCACATGTAGACCCAATTGACGCCTCTGCGGCAGACTACTGTTTGTAATGAGCAATTTCACCAATTGCCACAATGTTTTAAACTTTTCTAAAACTTATCTTTTTATTCACAGAGATCTTCCCTATTTACATATTTAGATATTTTTGTAATCATGTTTTCAATGTCGTCTGCTGCAGATATGTTGTATGTAGGAAACTGTCCAATGAAGACATGCGTAGTATTACTACACATTTAATTACATTTCGGCAAAAGGTGAAATTTGTCACTGTAACCAATTACTATTCCAACAATGTCTTCTATATTCAAAAAGTAGAAATAAATTACAATGTTTCTATTCAAACTCATTTTTCTGGTGTCATCGAATTGAAAAAGAGGTTAGATTGTCATTTGGAAATAGTGTCTGATAAGGTTTTGCTCATTGCCGACCGGAGCGGTAAGTCATTTGCCCATCAATATTCCGCCTTTAAAATAGTTCTGTCATATTTCTTTCAAATGTTCTTTCTAATTTATTTATATCTACTTGTTTTCAATGCTGAAGAACTTTACATATATATCTTTATATCCTCAATAAATTGAAGATTTTACAAAAGCACATACATGAACTTCTCACATTGATTAAGTGGTTATGAGAATGAAGCAGCTTAGAAGAAGAAGAAGAGGCAATTATCACCTCGCCTTGTTAAGACAAGAATGGCTGCCATTTGTGGTTTTTGTCCACACCATCATTGACCGTTTACAGCGATCGGTGTACATTTCACGAAACACAGGAACCTGTCAAACGTCGCGTGCTGCGGTTGACAGTCAAGCAGGTGCGCGCTGAGAGAAATTGACACGAAATAATGTCAGTTTCGGAACTAATCAATTCTGTTTTGCCTTTGGTCAATGAAATGGCCATGTCGTATAAATTGAACGCGTCACTTCAAAAGGGTGTCAGTAATTATTAATATCTACATACAGCAAAAGCGATTTCATATTGACCTTTTATGGTACGTATATTGCGAGATACTGCATCCATTCTGAAATATCTGGACGTACGCATTTGCAAGACTGCATGCTGATAGCTTCACTCGAGTAGTCATTGATCGATGAATCGCAACACGTCACACTTTTCAATGCCTCTGCAAACTGACAATTAGAAATTAAAAATGTTTAAAGTGATGAACTGTTAATTGCTACCCGTCATTTTACATGAGACGTTCATGTTTAGATTTATTTGTTTTTGTTTTTGGTCTCAGCGAACGAGTTCAAACGTTTTTACCGCTCGGGTCAAACGAGGCAATATTTTGTTCATAAGGGAATATGTTACTTTCATGATTTGCTATCAGCGTAAGGCCACACACGCATATGTTAATAAATGATTAATGTGTATATTTCCATAGGAACGAAGCATTTCTGCATTTAGAGAGAAAATTATTTGGTACTAGAAATTTGATTTAGTTTTCATGGTATTTTTCACCGTTTTCAAAAATGCTTCGGATATATCCTGGGTTAGATACCAATACAACTGGTTCTTTCATTCTGATACCAATACAACTGGCTGCTTTTCCACATACACTGCTAGTGTTACGTTAGCCAATTGATGGAAGACAAAAGACTCTTGTCACAGTGACATTTGTCAAAATTCCCAAAGAATATTGCCTAACTGGGGTTCGAACTGCAGAGTCTGACTATGTTGCACGGATGCGCATGTTGATCTGGATCTAAACTGATCGCCAATAGTATAGACTGAGTTTTCTTACATCACTGGTATATATAAACATAGTTGTCTTTTGCTGTTAAATAATAGTTAAACGAGGAAAAGTCATATTGTTTGATATTTTAAATTATTCATAGTGAAAAAGTATCCCAACGTTCGTCAATCTTTTCAGCTAAAATTAAATTAATCATACTACAAATTGTAAAGATGCCTAAATAATTTTACTCGAGTGTATCAGAAGTACTAGGCCCTAAGATTATACGGCATAAGCCGTTGCATGCTTAGATTCATTTTCATGCATTTCTTTTGAAAATAAATATGACCACCTTTCTTTGTTTGTTTGATTGGTGTTAACGCAGAATTATTTCAGTTATTTCTCGGCATTTCCTCGGTAAATTACCGGTGTAACTTCTACCGGTATAACTACTATACATTCTGACACCGATGCGTTATTCATTGTTATATCACCGCTCTCATTGGCGCCAAGGTAGGAAGCCCTCATGACTATTTTAATACCATCGCTATACTATGACTCGAACCCTTAACTCCCGGGGCGGACGCTCTTGATTGACCCTACACCATGGAGATGGTCTCAAATGAATTGGTGGTATGATCAAAGCAGGCAAGTCTTGCCGTTAGTTACAGTACTGACATAATGTCATCAGATAATTCCACTTGTAAGTTCAAATAGCATGATGGTAGCTTAGTTCCGTAATGGAACAATACGGGACACCGTCGGGATTCGTGATGTAAGGCCACACACATACTTTTGTACACGGATAACGTCATTCGAAAGACTAAAGAGATTATCAAATGAGCCGTCCGCGAGAAAAAACAACATAGTGGACTCTGCGTGAAGTGTCGACCCTGATCTACTTAAGCATGCCGTGCAGGCTTACCCGGATATACACTTTTAGCCTCTTGTGGATTTTCTGTTTCAGGAATGATTACTCTAATACCTATCCCCCTTGAGACGGAATGTGTCGGCCCGGATCAGTCTGCGCGGACAGCGCAGGTTGATCTGATCGATATATAACGCCGTTGCAATAATGTTGGTTTTCTCGCGGGACGACTTATGTGTTGTATGTGGTAAAGGATTGAATATAAAAGGGACAGATATTCATATAAAGGGGACATAGATTCATACATACTGCCACGAACGCTCTTCCCGTCAATAAACCAATATTGTAAACAAACCAGAGTTGTATGAGCAAGTATTTCATCATCATAAAATGAGGGGCCTCGCTTCTCCGTTCACCACATTACACTAGCCAAGTGGTATGTAGCGAAAATATCCGATAATTCGTACGGTCGACAAGCTGGTTTATGCCGAGCGAATCTGTACACGAATTTAACAACAACGGCTGTGTGTGTGTGAAGTTGGATCCTTTTTTAGAGTGTTAGAAAGTTGTTGTTTTAATTAGAAATTGAACACGGTTTAAATAAATAAATATTGTACCTTGATGAGGTGTTAAGCTTTTGAAATAGATATAAAATATATTTACTCTGATAAAAGGGTTAAACCGTTTAGTGCGTAACGAAGTGGAGTAACGTTTCATTGACTGAACAGGGTAACATAAGACAGTTGTAACGTGGTTCGCGCTCAATTCACGTGGATTAAATTATTCCAGATATATAATTCAGTTATCAGTGTTCTTACTTCTTTGATTGCTTTCTGGACTTTGATTTTATCTGTTTTTTCTTTTTACGTGAAGGTATTTCTGTTTTGCTCGCGGAATGGGAAGTAGTAATATTTCGTCATGGATTCTTGAATGGAAGAACTTTATTATTGTTTTCACTTTACCCATTGTTCTACTACCGATACCCATAATCGGCGGTGATTCGGTAAGTTGTATATACTTTGTTTTACATTTCCAGAGAACTTGATAAGGAGCAGTGTAACTCGTATTTTCGCATCAATAATATATATTTAATGACTCGACTAAACTCTATGTTGTGAGAACTCAAAATGATCGGCTCACTGAGACGATTCTTTTGAGTACTGACAACATAGAGATCGAGTGTCAAATAAAGATTTGAGAATAAGAAATGTCCACCTTAGTTAGTGCTCTGTATTTCTTCTTCTTTAAGTTGTTAGTTACGTCTCGTTTATAACACACGTGGTTTTACATTATGCAGTTGTGGTCCCTAAAGTTTAAAAAATATCAACAGCTTGATATTACTTCATTATCTCCTGTTATAATAGCTACCGATAGCTGAACATTCAGTTCAGGAGATGTCTTGATTTGGTGAATGTTTTTATTGAATGTTCAATTGTAAGTATCTCTAAAATTAGTTAAATGAAGGGACTGAGTTTAGCATTAATATCAGTTAAAGTATATCGTTTGCTGTCGTCTGCTCGTTAACCCTTTCCGACGTGTAGACGCGTGTTGACGTATCTGCAGCAAAAGAATTTGGAAAACATCGTGACAAAAAGGAGAAATTTCTCAAAACGAGCAATTTCTCCTTTTGCCAGGATGTTGATTTGCTGTGTGTGAGAAAGGGTTAACTTGTTACAGAATATGGTATTTTAGACTCGTCGGCATTGAAAAGACATGCAGAGAGAAAAACAATCTGTGAAATTGGAAGTATAACTTTAACCCTGTTCCACATACAGCAAATATGTAGCAGACGACTTCGAATACAAAGTGACAAAAACCTGAAAAGTCTCCATAAAATATAGCTTACTCCTACATTCTTACTTGTTGAATAAAGTTGAAAACATTGTGACCAAAGGTGAAATTGCTCATCATGACAATTTGCCACAATGTTTTCAAAAGCCGTCTGCTGCTATTGCGTCAAAATGCATTTGCAGGTGGGAAAGGGTTAACGCACAGTTGTAAACATTGCGAAAAAAATAAGGCAACTTCTTATCGTTATTAGAGTTAAGGGTTGCACTATTAGCGTGGATATTTAGTATACCATTGAAGTATGGGGAGCAAGGTTGCCTTTATATATAAAACATTTTAAATACTTTCTCGTATTCGGGTTAAAAAGCAATACAACTTGTTTTTCGATACTCTATGGATGTTTGTATTATTATTTATCATTATCATTATGCATGCTTGGGCTGCATCTATGTCAATGTCAATTTAACCTTATTTGCACCAAATTTTACAAATGTATCTTCTCTTTATAATTTAACCACATGGCATAATAGTACACAGGCGATCAAATGTTAAATACATACATAGCTCAAACATTACTTTTTAAACCACCTTTTCCTTTTGCAACAAAGGTATTCAAAAGTTGTCCGTTCTATAGGCGCAAGTAAGCTTCTGCGTGTAGGAAAGGGTTAACTATAAAATACAAACCATTTAATACCGACCGCTTCATTAGTGTTATACATGTATACAGACAAAAGACGGTTTAGCTTGACCCGTTCCCTCATATAGGCGCTTTCTGACGCCGGCTTTTTTGAAAACATAGTGACAAAAGAAGAAATTGCACAAAACGTGCAATTTCTCCTTTTCCCACTATGTTTTCCAGTTTGGATTATAGGTTATCCATTCAATTAAAGAGATTTTCTATGTTATGACAAAATATATTCAAAGTCGTCTGCTGCAGAATTGTCGTATGATGGAAAGGGTTATCCGTTGTTAGCTAAACCGTTTCCCATTCATGAATTGATTGGTTGATTGGGGTTTAACGCCGTTTTTAACATTGTCTCAGTCATATCACGGCGGCCAGTTCACCTACTCATGTGTTTCCTGGTTTTCTCACACCAGTACTCCACACAAGAATCTTCCCAAGCAACTGGCTGCTTTTCCACATAGACTTAGCCCATTGGTGGTACGAAGAAGATACCTATCACCATACAGCTCAAATAAAATCAGACATGGTGGGAACATATGCACTGCTTGTTCTGAGCAATTTCTCATTTTTCTGTGTTTATATTGTATTCTAATTATCCAGGTACATGTATAACACTTTTTACCTTCAACGTTGCCAAAGCAGATTGTATAAAACCCTTTCAAGCAACAACAGATCTACAGCAGACGACTTTAAAGATTTTTTTATTAAGTAGAAAATATTAGGCAAAAGTGTAAATTGCTCATCATGACCAATTTCTCCTTTTGCCATAGTGTTTTCAAATGTGGTCTGCTGCAAAGGCGTCAAAAAGCATCTGTATGTGGGAAAGGGTTTGAATGCCTACAATCTAGATCAGTGTGTGACTTACCTCCAACGTCAATCTACCCTCGGAGACAGCCGTCAGTAACAGGGGTAACATGGTCTCGAGGCCTGGAAACCCAGGGGGAGGTTTGGCACTGTTCTTTTCTTCACTTGTGTGGGGAGCTGTAAATACAATGAAGGACAGTGTACAGACAGTGGTCTGGATGATAACTCCACTGGGAGAAACACTTTGGCAACTCAATATCTGGTGAAAAGGGGATACTACAGTGATGCATTCAGGCGATGGAAGGCAGATATGAACATTTAAATATGATCATGCAAAAAGGTACAAGGTTTGTGTTTTTTTTATTAATTTAGGTTGCATCTGTTCAGTTGGTGCCTTTTACCACAATGTCTGTATCCAACAATAATTTTCATTATTTTCCTTTTGTTTCCATATTTTTAAAATTGTCTCCAGCAGATTTGTATATCGGAGAGGAAGGTTGAACCATTTCCCACATACAGCAGATTTGTATATCGGAGAGAGAGGTTGAACCATTTCCCACATACAGCAGATATGTATATCGGAGAGGGAGGTTGAACCATTTCCCACATACAGCAAATTTGTATATCGGAGAGGGAGGTTGAACCATTT
>JAUELF010089994.1:4210-15955 GCA_031471495.1 Clinocardium nuttallii | reverse complement strand
GAGGGTCTTTTTACATGTTTATGAATTACCTCCCTTTAGTGAGAAAAATATTAATGATTCTCTTTACATAATTTATTTTAGATCATGCGATGCAAAAAAACACACCAATGCAATGCTTTAAACAATATATAAATGCAAAGATCAGTTCAATACTGTACTTAAATTTTCATTTTTTTAATTGTAAACATATGTTAAGGTTTTGTTTAAACATTCATATAAACAGAGAAAATTGAAATGTCATGCTTACCAAATAGCAGTAATGTTAAATGTGATGGTCAATAACGATATTAAACCAACGATAATGACAGACCGTTATTAAAGAATGTATGTGTGTTTTAAAAACAAATGTATGCAGTCTCTCCCGGCGACATTGATGCCTTGCATCAACTTTCTCTTGTCCTTTATTTATATGGGTCATCCTACTTGTTTTATACCGAAATACTTAAAAAGCGACAATTTGATAACGTTAGAAGCCTGTGTCCAATCATTATCAAATGTGGCCCGAATGTGTATCCGCAAAATATCTTGAACACATTCGATAAATATATCGCTTAAGTCACTCGAGAGAAATTATGTAAAATTGGTATTGATGCTTGAGCATATAGACCATTTTTAAAACGAAGAATACAACTTTTGAAGGTGAGAACTGATATCAATGTTCATAAAGTTTTGTTTATACATTTGATTTTTAAATTATATATATTCAAATGAATGTATGTATTTGTTTACATATAGAGTATATATTATCTAATAGTACTTCAGTGCATTATAACGAAATCATATTTAAGCGCAATATAATGAAATAGTGCGAATAGTAGAGCGCTCTGTCCTCCGACATATCTTGTTATACTTTTTAAGCGCTATTAAGCCTTTAAACTCTTAGCAACATGTCCACAGCGTGATAAGAAAATATGAAAACAAATTGCGTAAGTATGATAAACATTTTATTTATATTATGAAAAGTGTGTCACTGATAAAAAATTATATAATGAGCAGCAGCAGTTTTGGACAAGCAGAAACGCTGCTACGCCGTTTTCAAAAGACACATTCGTTCCATGAAATAGTTCAAATTAATCGATAACTGTAAGTAAAAAGGAGGGTCAATGTAAATTATAATTATTTTCATTGAAAAATACGTTGAAGGAGCCAATCAGACATTGATTGCAAATATGTTAATTGACCAAATTAAATGTATTTCTAAGGAGAACGTGTGTTAATGCACAAGATCACGCAAAGGACGACAAATGAAGTATCGAACAAAAAATATTTTACAATACAATCAAAATATTAAAAAGGCATTATAGTCAAGTTAAAAAAATACATAATCGTCATTAACATAAAGTATAGTATCTTCCAATGGAATACTTAATACGACTTAAATTATGCTTCTTACCTCCAACCATCCCTTAACGTTTAAACGATAATGATAATAAATGTCTTTCTTCTTTAAATAATATTTATTACAAATACACGATAGTGTCCGCTATTTTTGTATGTATTCTAAATTGTCCGCATTTTTCCTCTTTCTTTGAAGTGTCCGCAAAACACATTTTAGACCTTCCCACATACGATTTGTTACTAAAACAATAGCTCAAACACTCGTTTTCCCTCTGTTCACAGACATGTACATGTAGTTGTTGACAGCGTAGAAATACATTTTCATTTTTAACTATATATGTATTTCCTGTAAATCATCAGCATATTTCTTTTGAGTTCTTTTTAGTCGCTTACACTGAACTTAAACGAGGTCATGTACAAACGCTGAAAAACGAGAGCATATTATTTTGATTTGTTACTAAAACAATAGCTCAAACACTCGTTTTCCCTCTGTTCATAGACATGTACATGTACATGTAGTTGTTGACAGCGTAGAAATACATTTTCATTTTCAATTCTGTATTTCCTGTAAATCATCAGCATATTTCTTTTGAGTTCTTTCTATGTCGCTTCAACTGAAACGAGGGCATATACAACGCTGACAAAATAGAAGATATGTAATTGTCTACGTTTGAGAAAATCGATTAAAAGGAAAATTTATTTTCCCCTGTATTAATGTAATAAACGATAGGTGGCGTTGTTTCAAAGTGAATTGCACGAAGAAAGTACTCGTGTAACGTCTTTCAGATTTGGACAGTCGGACTGTGCTGACATATACGATTTATACTTTTTAATACAAGTAAAGAATTGGTGTGTCAAACTAGGTGCTTTTGAAATGGCATCCGGTGATGATGGAGGTTCCTTGTAACAGTATTGGATTTGAAAGCGAGAGCGTTTACACAATTAAGTGCAGTAGAAGATAAGTGTTTTATTTCTACTTGTTTTTATGATATACATTAGTTTACATATGAATATTTCGATTACGAGTAAGGTCAGAAGAAACGCATTGTGAAAAATAGGTTAAAGCAACCCATTGAATTCTGGAAAAGGATTGGCACGTATGATATGTATTCTAAATACTATAAGATAAGGATACAATATTTGTTTTCTATTCATTACCAAGCACATCAATAATTAAAAGACATCGATTACTTGGCGTCAAAGGACAATGCTAAAATGCGTCATTACTACTCTAGATTCCGGTATAAAGCGTTAGGGTGGATGAATTTAATGACGACTGGAGTAAAGGATGTATACTTCCTTTCCCAACAATCATAATTCATTGCAGTACCCAGAATGCTAGGGAAGATGAAAGTTCCTTATACGCTGGAAGTGCTAGTAGTCCCGGAATTGAAATCAGCTGCTTGTTGGCCAATGTTATGTTTTTTCGATGAAGAGTTCCCGTCAATGTTTCAAGATTTAATATCATTGCTACTACAAACGATTCCAGACAAGATGTTCAAATGGAGAAGGCACGTCTGGTTCTGAAAATTCGAAATACAGAATGTGATCTTCATGTTTTGACTAAAGTTGTAAATGGAGGATAATTGATAGGTAAGGGAAATTAATACGTTTAGAAAACTGCAAATGTCGAACACTGGTTATCTCCCCTGTTTCCATAGTAGGAGCATTACTATTTGGATTCCGGTTTGACATATCTATTGAAGAAATGTATTTTTATGTTTACTCATACAGAAAATTATAAATCAATTGATATGATATTTCAACGCTATTTATGTTTTATGCATATGTTTTTTCAAAGATAATAGTAAAGAACTGCAGCATTTGCAGTTACCTGTTACAGGTGTGGCTGCCTTTAGAACTGCTGGTATGTGGTCATATGTGGTTATCGTCAAGGCAATTGCCTTTCCGATCTATGGACCATAAACGGATTGCCAATAAGGGCTGTATTTCTGTGGTTTGTTGTTGTTGTTGTTGGTGTAGTTTCTTATTAGATGTAAAGAACACATATTATTAAAGAAGAGTGAACATGGTATTTCTCATTGTGTATGTTCAAAGGCAGAAAGTTCAAAATCCTCCAGTTGGAGAATGTTAGAAGTGGTTTATAGAGTTTTAGTGTCTCTTAGAAATATACAAACACACCAAATAAGGTGAAATGGTTTACATAGAATCAAGAGATGAAATCCATTACAGTAAAAGGTTCAATGAAAAGAGAATTAAGATATTGCTCGTTACATTTCTCAGTTTGTATGGCAAATTCAATAAGTCTGACAAAAATAAAGCAGATTATTTATCACAACTAACAGATATCAATGATTGGGGAATTCGCTATGCTTTAACAATTAAAGATGACAAGTGTGGTAAATAAAAAGTTGATCGCTTCGCATCTTATTATAATACAAAATTGCCGAAGATATATTCAAGATTGTGGAGGCCATATTGCGGTGGTATAGATGCAGTTATTAAGAAAATGACTATATAACAAGCTATTTGTGTTTTAATTACACCTTATTGGAAATACGCTCTCTTTTGTTTTTTTATTTGTCAAAATGTTTCATTTATGAAAGAAATTATTGACTGTTTTGATTTGCCTACTGAAAGGCAAAATTACGTTAGATGTAAAAATGGCAAAGAAATGTTAGGTAACATGGTTTTAAATTTCAGAGTTCTGGCGACCATGCTTTAGTTTTAAGCAAGGGAAATAATCGATGTTAGTACGCATGATTACGCATTTAAAGAGTTGTCCCAGAGAAAAAAGAAAGACGTAAAAAAAACAAAAAGACAAAGACAAAAAGTAAAAAAGAAAAATAATTAGATAAAAAAAGAAAGACAAAGAAGTGAAAGAGAAAGTGGTATCACAACAAATGTTCTTAAAGCAGTATTGCTATAAACAAGGCGGTATCGAACAATTGACTTTCCATGTAGTAAAGTCAGGCGGAATCGCATCAAAATTCATTTCCCACGGTAGCGAAGTCACGCGGAATTGCAGCAACATTGACTTTCCATTTTGTAAAGTCAGGTGTAATTGCATCCATATTGATAATCCATCTAGTAAAGTCAGGCGTAATCGCTTCAATATTGACTTTCAATGTAGTAAAGTCAGGCGAAATAGTATAAATATTAACCTTGCTTACAATATTCAGGCGAAATCGCCAATATTTTATGCAAAAAATATTTAGGTGGAATCGGCATGCTTAGAACATTTAATCGAAATAGCCTTGATTAGGTATCCCAACAAATGTCCTTGCAGCAGTTTTTGCTAAAGATTAGGCGGTATCGCCGAGATATTGACTTTTCGTGTAGTAAAGTCAGGCCGAATCGCATCAAAATTTCTTTCCCATATATCAAAGTCACGCGGAATTGCAGTAATATTGACTTTCCATGTAGTAAAGTCAGGTGTTATTGCATCAATTATGGATTTTCCATCTAGTAAAGTCAGGCGGAATCGCATCAATACTGACTTTTCATGTAGTAGAGTCATGCGAAATCCAATTAAGATTAATATTGCTCTGTATATTTAGGGTAACTCGCCATGCTAAATACGTTAAGAAAAAGAGTAAAAAAGAAAGTGGTATCACAACAAATGTTCCTACATGCAGTATTGCTAAAGATTAGGCGGTATCGCCGAAATACTGACTTTTCATGTAGTAAAACACAGGCGGAATCGCATCAAAATTGATTTCCCATGTAGCGAAGTCAGGTGTAATTGCATCCATATGGATTTTCCATCTAGTAAAGTCAGACGGAATCGAATCAATATTGACTTTCCATGTAGTAAAGTCAGTCGAAATCGTATTGATATTAATATTGCTTAGAATATTTATGCGAAATCGCCATGCTGGGTATGCTTAGAATATTTAGGCGGAATAGCCATGTTTAAAATACTAAGGCGGAATCGCTATGACTAGAATAATAAGGTGGATTTGCCATGTTTACAATACTCAGGCGGAATGGACACTTGGAATAGCTAGGCTGAAATGACTTGATGTTGACTCATACACATTGTTAAAATACATATATGACAGTATATGCGTGTCAGCGTTTACAATAAGTATGCATTTGAATCGGCAGCATGCATTAATATGCATATGTATGTACATGTACATTTATTTCTTCAGAATTCATGATTTACCGGAAGTTTTATGGGAGAAGGAAGTATAAGATCTACAAGCAAGGAAATTAATCGTTGTTAGTTCACGAGATTACAAACAGCAAGAGTAGTCCCTTTTATATAAGTAACACTCGTTGTCGTATCACAACAATGTATTTGCAGCAGTATTGCTAAAGATTAAGTGATTTCGCCTCAATAATCATTTGTACGTTTAGTACTGTCAAGCGGAATCGCCATGTTTAGAATACGTAGGCGGAATCGAAATGTTTAGAATACGTAGGCGGAATCGAAATGTTTACAATATTCAGCCGAATCGCCATGTTAAGAAAATGCAGAGCAATTGAAATGCTTAGGATGTTGAGGCGGAACTGCCATGCATAGACTATTCAGGTGGACTCGCCATGCTTAGAATATTAAGAATAGCTAGGCTGAAATGCCTTGCTATTTGTTTGTGGGAAAATAAAGATTGTTGAGATGCCATGTCGTTTGTAACAGTATATATACGTGTTTTTATATCAGAGTTTTACATTATACATCAATAGCAGCTTGTTTTATTACATATTTGTATGACATTTATTTCTTCA
Source organism: Clinocardium nuttallii (assembly GCA_031471495.1). Lineage (NCBI taxonomy): Eukaryota > Metazoa > Mollusca > Bivalvia > Cardiida > Cardiidae > Clinocardium > Clinocardium nuttallii. The sequence goes on along the minus strand of JAUELF010089994.1, from coordinate 9,922 downwards.
GATTTCGATTTGCTTGTTTTATTTATTGCGATCAGGAGGTGTTACTATTGTTGCGAATAACGGCGTTAAAGATATAAAAGGCGCGCACGTTGAGCAAGTTAAATTGCATATGATTGATATATATAAAGGATAGTGCTCACGAACAAATTGCTGGTGTTACTAAATTCAGGACTGCAATGGCGAACATTCAATACATGTTCAGTTCTTGAAGTAAAACTTGTTTTGAACAGGTATGGCCATTAGATTGGAATGATATGCATAATTGGCTTACCAAAATTCGTTACATAGTTGCCCGTTTGTTTAATTCAGTCGACTGTTCATATTCTTGTCGCAAAAATAGAAATTCTATTTTCAATATGAAGTGTTATTTGTTTCATTTTGTCATTAGTAAGTTAATGGCATTAATCAGTCCGTGAATGGAAAGGTACATGAGACAATGTAATTTTCTACGTTTGAGAAAATCGATTAAGAGGAAAATTAATTTCCCCCGTATTAATGTAATGAACGCCAGGTGGCGTTGTTTCAAAGTGAATTGCACGAGGAAAGTACTCGTGTAAAGTATTTCGGGTTTGACAGTCGGGCTGTGCTGACATATACGATTTATATTTTTTAATACAAGTAAAATATGACGAAGAAAGTCAAAAGAACCGGTTGTGTTAATGCTTTTGAAAAAAATAAGTTGGGCTCCTTTTTAATAATGCTAGTGCTATTACTTATTAGATTTATTACTTCAATATGATAGTTAAATGCGAATGAGGCTCAACATTCCTTTGGTCGACATTGACAAATGGGCACAGGTTTCCAGAATTCTTTTCTAGAAATAGTTTTATCTCTGCTTGTTCCTGAACGAGTCGAACCATCTACATAGATACATATCTAATCCATTAGTCATGTTTTAGTTACACTGATTTAGTAAATTATATGTTTCAAAGTAGGTGTTTGTAATGCACACGGGTTCTTGCTCGGTGTTATATGGCAAAAATGTTAATGTCACATATATAACCATCCAACTATGTTATTGATTAAGAATGGTTTGTACTGTACATATCTAATCGACTGTAGAAGACTGTCCATATGCTTGTCGCAAATATAGAAAAACATGTATTTTCAATATGAAGTGTTATTTGTTTCATTTTAACATTAGTAAGTTAATGGCATTAATAAGTCCGTGAATGGAAAGGTACATGGGGCAATGATAACGCTGATCAACGAGAGGATATAATTAAGCTGAACAATGAGGGGATATAATTAAGCTTAACTCGAGGTGGTAATAACGCTGAAAAACGAAGGGATATAATAACACTGATAAACAAGGGGAAACAATTACCCTGAAAAAAAAAAGAAGACGGGATATAATTACGCTGACATACGAGTGAATATAATAACACAGATACACGAGGGGAAATACCTAAGCTAAAAAAGATGGGATTTAGTTACGCTGACAACGAGTGTATATAATTAAGCTGTTAAACGAGGGGATGCTTCAGCTGAAAACGAGGGGATTTAATAACGCTGAAAAACCAGGGGATAGTATTTACCTGAATAATTGAGGGGATATAATCAAGCTGATAATGGAGCATATATTTGACATTGTGTTACTTGTAAGACTGCTCCAGTTCTGGGTTTGAAAACCCTCGCACTCGTCAATGCATATACACTTCAAAGACAGGTGAGGGCTCGGTTTGTGTATGTTTGACATACATCATACCCAATTGTTTATATGATCTCTGTAAATTTAATTTGTACAGAAGTCTCTCACATAGTTTTCAACAATATAGTTATAACATTTTAGAGTTTTCGTAAAATCTGGATAATTTGTTGAATAAAAGTGTCTAAATACTTATATAGGATAGTAATTTGTTTGAATATATACTGTTAAGTTCCTTTATTATCATTACCATGAACGATTATGAGTCAACGTAAGACACCCAGAGAGAAAAAGGTGAGAGAATATCGCGGGCTAACAAGCCCTTTGCACAAACAATCAAAAATGCCCCCAATGATGATGAATGTAGTGATCGAATTTCTGCATTACAAAATAACATGTCAAGTAATGGAAATGCTTGGTAATCTCAGAAAAGGCCAAGAAAGTCTGCAAAAAGTGTTTGACAGTACAATTGTCATAAAATATGTGCACGTGGTAAAGGGTTAGTATGTTAAGAAAACATATGTTATTCACCATTGATGACAAAATAAAAGTCGCCAATGTCGATATTGACCTACAATTCGCCGCCATGGAAAATCTCATAGGTAAATTAGAGTGAGAGATCATCTCACTAACTCGGGAAAATGAATATAGGTGTGATTATACCGTTAACAGCACAGAGAACGGTCATAGCAGCCAACGTTCTTCGACTCTTGGTTGAATAACTAATCGATAGCTATGTGGTTATTTGTATATAACAGTAGATTCGCGCTTTCACTTTTGGTTGACTAGCTAATTGATAGCTGCGTGGTTATTCGTATATAGAAATAAATTCGCGCTTTAACATTTGGTTGAAACCTCAATTTATAGCTGTGTGGGTATTTGCATAAAACAGTAGATTAACGATGTACTCTTTGTTGAATAACGAATTGCTAGAGTGTGGGTATTCGCATACAGCAGTAGAGGCGCGCTTTGACTCTTTGTTGAAAACCAAATTGATAGTTGGCTTGGTATTCAAGCTTGGTATTCAAGCTTTGACACTTTGTTGAATAACTAATTACAAACTGTGTGGGTATTTGCCCATGGCTATATATTCGATCATATGGCGGACACCCAACTACTACCTGGCTGTTTTCTTCGTCTCTGGCAGTAGATTGAATAACCAACTACCAATAACCATCTTACTGCTTACTTCACACGCCTACACATTCCTCTGCCTAATGTCAATGGTGATAATGATGGTGGTGGTCAATCAGCTAACCCGCCACGGTAAAGCTGCCCCTGCAGATGTAGGACTGTGATACAGAGACTTTTTTGCAACTACATGTTCTTATTTTTGAGTCACAAAACAGTGATTTTTTACCTGCATGTTATATTGTGCACAGATTTTTGACAGAGTATAAGGTGTCTTATATGCCAAAATGGTTGGCCCTTTCAAATTGATTGGTTTTGTGATAATAGTATTAATGTCAGCAGCAAAGGGCTAATACTTTCTAAAAGACCATAGAAAACCGTTTGGTAACAATTTTGATAATAATTGAACAAAAACATAGAAAGTCCATAAATGAAAGTAGTATAAATGAATACAGTTCAAAACATTGTTATGAGCAATGTTTTTAAAAGTCGTCTGCCGCAAAGGCGTCAAAAAGTGTATTTTAGATTTCCGTTACTATTTTGAGCGGTGGAAAAACCGATAATTACGACAACTGAAAATAGAAAGTTACTTAAGATTATTTCTTAAAATTAAAAATATCTTGCGTAAGACAATCTTAAGATGCATCTGGAATACGACTTAAGTTTAAGAAATTTATTTTCTTAGCTAAGGGAATAAAAATAAGATTTTCTTAAATTTGAGGAAAAACTTAAGTACCTACTGGAATACGGCCCCAGGACAGTGAGACCAGCAAAGGTACATTACAGCCAGCGCCTTCGTGCAGTCTGATAAAGATCTTGATTGTTCGCAATACAATATGCATATAAGCAATGAACCGCAGGACTATAGGACAATGCGACTAGCGAAGGTGCAGAGCTGCCCGCGACTTCGTGCAGTCTTATATGGATCGTGAAAGTTCCCAATAACACAGCATTCGTGGAGATAAGTTGTATTTGAACTTATAATATCGATGGCATCAGAGTATGTAGGAATGTGGGAAAATAGTTTATTATGAAGTACATGTACTTTTAAAATGTGTACCGATAATATCGATGTCTCAACAAGAACACTTGTAAATGCATTTAATTTAATAAGCACTTACTTTCCATGCCAAATAATCCAATTAGGCAAATATGATTGCTATTGTAGTTCTACGTTATTTTCAAAACCAGCAAATATCTTGATTAGTAATAGTCTGGGCCCCGAGGACGTATTACTTTGCTGAGACAATTAAAAACTAAATATTTGATGACATAGCTTTTGAAAAGTACGTTTCATTATAAAGTTTAATTATATATTTTTGAATTATTATACATCAAGATATAACTAGAACATATGGACATTAATATATGCATAGGCTAATCTGAACATACACTATTCAGAATAGCTATCTATCCCTTTTACCCGTGGACTTGATCCGACGAACGTACAGACTGATCTTGATCTACATTGTTCTCATATGGTGTTTATATTCGTGCCTAGCAGGATAATACAATGCTGTTTAAAGGAACACTTTACCATCTACAGACGTTTTTACAGCAGGAGACACAATTGTAGAAAAGTGAGAAAATTTTACTCCTTTCAGTCGTTTCACTTAAAGTTTTAGAGACAGTCCATACATTTTTCAAAATCGTCTACTGCAGATGTGGGGGAAAAGGTTTTGAAGGGTCAAATTTACTATCTGCCATCTCGATGGTTGCTTTCATTTCCCTCAGGAATTTTTGCGGCCATTTACCAGTCACGTTTCTACACGATTGGCTTATTTCTGGAAGCACTCGAGCAACAACAAGGTTCCTATACACTCTAGAAACTGTGGAATCCCCTTTTAACAAATTCAATCTCCTGTCAAATGCGCTTGTTAGATAGTTAAGCTCCATTGATTTAATAAGGACTTTAATAAGTTCATCAAAACATCTTAACATAGATTTGCCGTTTGCTTTTCTTTCACATACTTGGTCGTGTTTTATACAAACAGTCTTTAGCACATAAGATGGCACTGGTTTCCAACATTCCTTAAAGAAAGATGCTATTACCTTCAGAAATATGTACAAAGACTTGTGCCCATCTTTCATTTGGTTTTGCATGTAATCTACCTCTGTCTCCGTATACGTAACTCGAAACAAAAAGTCTTTCTGTCCCACCAGAAGAATAGATCCGCTATTCATTACTTGAGCCGCCAAGTCTTTAAATGAACAATGGTCTGGATGGAAGCAATCTGTTGTAGGTGTATATCGAATTGCCGGGCACAAATCGACTGAGACTAAACGTTCGTATGAAAACAAGAAATCCAGTAATACGTTTGGAAACCTTACCTCGGCTTTTTTAATCATTGCGACATGCTTCATTGGTCCTTTGGGGTCATTATGTCCGAACGCTATATCATTGTTTGTTCGAAAGCAACGTCTACCTGTGTTCTGATTTAGTGTTGCGATTGCCTCTATCACACGGTATCCAAAAGAATCTCCTTGTAGGCTTTCAACGATCGGTTCAAAACATCTTAGATACCCATTTTTGCTGTACATGTTCCATTTTCCATCCGCGACCTCTGTGTTCACTAGTTTTAGTTTTACAGTTCCTGGGTTTTTAGCTGTATCTCCGTCAGTTTTTATAGTAAATACCGGTGCTTTGGGATTCGATAATTCTTCAATGACAACTAGGAAATCAAATTCATCCGCCCCGAAAATTTTGGTTCCTTCCTGATAACTTCCAACTAGAATTATTTCTGATACTTTTAGTTGTGGCACCTTGTTTTCAACTAATGCTAAAATATCTTTTATGATTTCTCTAATAGCTATTTCGGTATCATTACTGTGTTCAAACCCTTTTCCTTGGTTAACTAGAGTCTGCGTTTGCATGACCATTTCTTCAAAGTCAACCGTACATCTTTCTTCTTTTGTCTTTTCCATCTTACTAA
>JAUELF010089993.1:0-26530 GCA_031471495.1 Clinocardium nuttallii | reverse complement strand
CTTGCCCAAGGGCACTCCACAATGACCGTAGTGCCGCGACTGGGGATCGAACCCGGGACACCCGGTTTCGAAATCCCCGACGCTAACCACTTTACCACAGCGGATTCCTAGTTTGTTTACAAACAAATGAATGAATGTGAATCATGTATCTATTGTGGTTTCCCTGGAAACTTAAACAGATTTGACACTGAACATGAATGACGCGACACGTGTGTTAAACGGTACATTTGCTTGACGTTCCGGTAAGCGTTTTTGGTTTGAAACTGTTTAAGTATGTAGGCTTTTGGTTATTTTCTGAATGTATTTGGAACTCATTTCAGAAAAATATAAAATCGTTTTCTTTACGTTCTGATAACTATTTTCTAGATACAAATACATAGTTTGTATAGTGGAAATTCGAAACAAATAATTAAATTCATGTTTAAGAACAACAATTTACATCATAAAGGACACGTTATCAAGTGATTTTCTTTTCCAAAACGTTACAGTGCTGGGATAAACATGTTTGTGTAACTGTGACCTTTGGTACCGTGTGATGAAACTAGTTCTGGTTCAAAGTAAATGGTACTACAAATGGCCAAGCGGTCTCTCCAATTTATGCAAAGCTGATATTTCTGGAAATCATTAAAAGGTTACAAGCGAAAGAAACGTAAGTTTATTTGCTTACGAATCAGAAATTTGCTATGCTTCCATATCCAACTATCAGAATCAGAGACAAAATTGATAATACAAATTAAATTGATTCATGAAGTTTTTTAATAGTTTTCATCTTATTACAATTGTTCTCCTTTTTAACTTTGAATATAGTCATCAAAATGTTCGCCTTGCTAACATATAAAACGTTAAATAAACGGTAATTTTCCGTTAATTTGACATGTTCTTCAGATTTATAGTGGGTCATACATCTTATACTACTGACTTCAGATACATGTATAGACTGTTTATTATGACTATGCTTACATATGTATCAGCATGTAACGTCTAATACAGAAATTCATTGCATTAAAATGTAAATATGGACACAAGTGTACGGATATTAGCTTCAATTACTAATTCTTAGATAGCAAAATGTGATTGTATTGTAATAACGTAAAAAAAATGTTATTATTATCCTTTCTATGATAAAATGGATGATTGTATAAACATTTCAATTGTTTAATTGATAGATGTTTGATATTCATGCAAATTGTTTGACGTGTTCCAATTTATGAATGAAATATTAAATGAGCAATTTCTTCTTTTGTCACAATGTTTTCAACCTTTTAAAAGTAATTAAACATGTGTTGATAAAGGTTTTCTCTACTTTCGAGAGGACGTTTATTTCGAAGCCGTCTGCTACAGATGTGTTGTATGTTGGAAAGGGTTTACATAAAAATGAAAAAAATTCGTTCACTTTTTCATTTGAATCACATACCTGACAATATTGCAAGCGAAAATACTGATGAAGTGTTGTATAAGATTTGTTTTTTGAATTCACACAATAACTAGTATAAGTTTTACTAAACTAATTACACTTTCTAAAAGGATTACATTTATTTAAACTACAGTCTTTTAACTACCTTACAAATATTAATTGTGTTGCAACAACATGTAAAATGTTATATCCAAATAAAGCAATTAAAATTGAACTGTTTGTTGTTTATCTGTGAATTATTACACCATACTGCACCAGCTTATTTATTTGAACCAATATCTCAAAATACGTACGTATCTAGCCATTTATAAGGGGTGTCTACATGTATGAAGTGATATAAATTATGGAAAAAGATATTTAAAGTGACATTGCCTTTCCACATTTACAAACTCTTATCGGTGTGTCGTCTGGGTAAATGTCTAATCATACACTGTCTACCGATACTGTTTATAATACAGAACAGAACCGAACAAATCCAATATACAATGATAGTTTATTAGCAAATTGTTAATTGGTTGGGGAAAAGCAATGAAATTGTGTTTTTTTCTAATTGCCTTTACTTACCAAATGTACTTATTCAGCGTAAGATTTCTCAACATTATGTTTTTGTACAGACCACCTTCTTTTCTGATTTAACTCATTAAGCATATATTCCCACCCTTTTTACCGTATTAAATTATATTTATATTGTTCATATTTTTCCGAATTATTTTTCATATTTTTGAAAACGGGATGTTAACTCTTTGCTCAATATATTTACGCAATTTCCCGCATCCTGTAGAAAATGCATTTGAAAGCAGTATATGAAAGGTATTGATTGATAGACGAGCATAAACTGCTCATGAAGCAGCGTATCGTCCACATGCTTTATTAGTACACGCAGGCAGGCGCAGACGCTCGCTCGCGCTCACAACATTTGAAAACAGTGTTAGAAGAATTGAGATTGCTAGTTACGAGCTATTTGAACTGTTTTCGCACTGTTTTCCTCTCCGCCAGTACATGTCACCAAAGTAAACTCACTACTGATATATCAAATATGTTTATTGACGCTTTCTATTGCAAACAGTAAACACGCTTATGGAGGAAAGCGTAAAACTATTTAAGATATTGACTTTATTATTTTGTTATGAATAAACAAACACATCATCAGGCTTTATGTCGGTAACAATGTATTATGAAATTGATAAAAATGTATCGATATTTATTGATAAATTGATTAGAAAATTCGAAATAAAAAAAAACGAGTTTTGTTACCCTAGTATCCCATGTTATCAGTAGACAACGCAGTATCATGTGTATTACCATACTGCCCTCAGGCGCCACTATCGATGTATACTTACCGAATATTGCGAAAATGCCCGATAATTTCCGTTAATTTGCAAAGGGATAACAATAGCAGAAAACAGTCAAATTTGTCAATAGTTAGTACGGCTTAAAGTGTTATATTGTCTCCCCTGTTAAGCGTTGTGCCATATGTTTATAATGACACATAGAAACAGTCATTAACCGTGAACAAATGTTGTTCTTGTATTATGATGGTATTGCGCCAGAGTGCACACATAACTTTATCTTCACAACTTGTCATAACGTTTGTATTTCCCGTTTTTTAAAGATTAGAACGAAAATTTTAATTACCGAAATGTTGTTTTTATAAGAAAGATTTTAAATTATTTTTTCATCGTTATGTAACAACAAAACCTTTCATAGATTCACAAAGAATGCAACTAGAACATATACATTTTACATTGTATCTGAAATACGTTGTTTAATTTTGGCTTTGTCAGCTCTAAAAAGAAAATCCGCGAATATGATATGTTTTTGTAAAACATTTAATATCGCAATATTTCTCAAATGTTTATGGCGTAACACTATACGTAAGAGAGGGCTTTATCAGGTGGTCAAAATGTTCACATCTTTTCAAATATAAATTAAAAACTCTGGAATTACCCAAATGGTACCTTTTAGACGGAGTGGAAACATTTCGTTAAAAAGAGAAATGCTCGTAATGTTAGACTGGATGAATTATTAAGCCTAAACAAGATGATCCAGATGTGGATATGTCGCACGATAAATCTGCTCATTTGTGATAGATTTTTATTTTCGCAAATAATTTAGTGTGTTACCGATAGTAGTTACATTAAACGTCGTCTATTAAGATTATTGTGCAAATGTCGTACAAAGGAAATTAGCTGGTGCCCAGTGGTGTAATCGTAGGAAATATTTGAACAGCGCGGCACGTGTTTGATCCAAGATCGAGGTGGTTATGAACGAATGCTTTTGGGCACATATCCTAGAATATAACTGGTTTGATAGCATTACGACTGATGCAGTTATGGCAGGATAATTTAACTTGCAATACTGGTATATAAAACAGCAAACGCAGTAATATAACCGAACCTTTGGTTATAACGGTGTTATATAACATAGCAAACTTGAGGGCCATAAATAAGACGCTCATCTGAGTTATGTAATGTGAATTGTTATACTAACCACAAAGACTTATTTTCTTTCTTGTTGTCCATTACAAGAGGTCCAATAGGACTACATAGCAAAAACGCCATAACCTATGTCGACCGTTTTGTGTCAAGTTAATACGTAAAAAAAACATGAATCGGTTTTCCTGTTCAAAGGTAACAAGCATGAGATTTATTTTTAAACTATGAAGCTTAATCCATGTCTTGCGCCATTTTGGTATTTTGGTTTTAAGTATAAAAAGCGATCGGTCAGTCGTAAAACACAGATTGAAAATTATTGTCGTCTAGTCAATCAATGTTTATTCAAAATCGATATTTACGGTTATAAAAGAACGGCGTAATTCGCGCGAACTAACATTTTTGAGGGAAAAAAATGCGTGGAACAGAGAATAATATATTTCGTTCTCGTTCGTCAAAACAGCCGGCTATAGATGTTGTCTGTACCGTACTAATCAAGGTGAACTAGACGCACGCAATTTACAGTAACGCGCATGACAGAAGCAACGCTTTTTTGTGTAGGGATGTCGGCAGTCTTCGCCAACATCTGACAAATATTTCTTCGAACTATATTCATACAATTTCTGATTTTCATCTATGACCTTCTTTGTTCAACCATACATTTTGTTTTTTACAATAATTGGGTGGTTGAACAAAGAAGGCCATAGATGAAAATGAGCTTTCAAATTGACATTTAAACAGATTTCCTCAATTCGGTGACTTCGCACTACTGCAATTGCGTACAACATAATAATCGTGCAGGTCTCTGCTCTAGAACCGAACCTATTCTCGAACCTTTAGTTCAAATACTGTTTACATATTTCCAAAAACGCATTATACGTAATCAATTTTATGCGAACTGATGCTTTGTTTGCTTACAAATACACATTTGAATTTATTTGTCATTATTGTTGTTTTTTGCCATAAATATTCTCGTGAGCCTTGAGGTTGCATTTACAACTCGACAACATTGAAACTCTGTCTTGATGCTAGTGTTTGTCCAAGTTAGAATATGGGTCATGACATGTATGATCAAAAAATAGGTTACAAGGCAACATTTAAGGTAAGATCCTGTTAAGACTCTATAAGTCGCAACCTTTGCTTGAACAATTTGAAATGTTCTTGCAATGTTTTGGTAAATGATAGCTAAGTCAAGTGTTAATATGAGCCATATTAAGTCAGACACTAGGTGACGAGGCAAATTGAGGGAAAATCTTGCCAACACTCTGGAGGCCGCATTTTACGTATCATAAGCTTGAAACTCTTTCAGAATGTATGTCTGAAGTATATCTAGGTCAAGTTCGAACATAGGTCATATTGAGTCAGAAACTAGGTGACCAGGCTTAATTAAGGGGAAATGTTGTTAACACTCTGGATGCTGCATGTTTAACTTTAACATGTTCAAACTGTATCATAATGGTAGTCTTCATGATATGTATGTCAAGGTCGAACATTGGTCATATTGGGTCAAAAGGTAGATCATTTAGTCACATTGAAGGACACATTATCAAAACTGTAGAGGCCGCAATTTAATGATATTTAATGATATCTATGTCAAGTTCAAGTATGGGTCATATTGGGTCAGAAACAAGGACACTAGGCCAAATTAACGGGAAATATTGTTAACAATGTAGATGCCGCACTTCAGCAGCTTAAAATGTGGTGAGGATGTTTATCTTAATGATATCTAAGCCAATCTCGAATATTGGTCATGCCATGTCAAAAACTATGTCACTAGACCAAATTGATTGAACATCTTGTTAACACTCTGGTGGCTGCATTTTTGGCTTCAGCAGCTTGACACCTTGTCAGAATGTTTTTCTGAATTATAGTTAGGTTAAGTTCGAATATGAATCATATTGGATCAGAAAGTAGGTCACTAGGCAAAATTGAATCGAAATTCGGTAGAAATGTTCTTTTGTTGACTCTCTATCAAATCGTACAATTTATATTGATTGGGTGAAAAGGGTAGTCGCCTAGTGACCTCAGAAAAAGGCTTAAATGATTAGGGAAAGAGTTTAGCAGAAATATGACACCTACAATATCCGGTTTTAACAGGTAGACATCAGAAAGGGGCTGAAAAGAAGACATTATCTTACGATTCACCTCCACGCCCTTCCGATTATATCAGTTACACACCTAGATAAATCATCCTACAGGTGATCGATTAAGGGTCATCTTGGCACTCATGTTTAAATTTCGTTCATTGTCATTAGTTTCTAAACATTTTGAACTGATTGTTTTTATTATTGTAAGAAATACATCAATACGATTTCAAAACATTTTGTGATCATTCAAATTAAAATATGACAAACATTATCCTCGTCTAGTCAAATACTTTTAAAAATCAATTGTTATTACCAAAGTTAGCTGTTTAATTTTTGTTAACAATCATTTTAAGTAAACATATTCGTAAATAGGTAGCACCTTTAGATATATTATCATACACATTATAGTGTATTTACGTATACATATATAAGCTTATTGTAATACACACAAATACATACATAATTTCATGCTTATTTAAATAAAAAGACCAGTTGTTTTTAGGATAAACTGCTATGGTTTGTACTTCGCTTGAATAATGTAAGAGGAGAATGAGACTTCTATCTATTTCGTTAATTGATCAGACAAACTTGTGTATGATCACTTGGAAGGTCACCACAACAATGTGTGTGTACCAGTTAGTATTAAACAAGAACATTTCTAAGAGTTTTCCTATGTATAAACCTGGTGACCAAGTTTGATCCCAGGATTATAATTTGATTGAAAGTGGTAGAATGCCACTAGACTTAATGTACTCACCATATGTGTAAGTTTTTTTTAACGCAGGGTCATACTTTGACCAATCTTTGTAGAGGACCAGTATACAATAAAACACTTGAATATCAAGATTTAGGCCTTTCAATTTCAGACAGGAAGATTTTCAAAGTGTTTCCCTATATATCTCTATGTTATAGAGGTGACAACAGGCAGGGGCCAATTTCGACCCAATGGGCATAGTTCAAACAATGTAGAGGAGAACTAGAAAATGCTACGCATCAACACTATTTGCGCTTATCCTTTTTGTTTCAGACAAGAAGATTTTGAAAGTGTTTCCCTATAGTTCTCATAGTATAACAGGTGACACCAGGGCTTGGCCAATGTTAACACTAGTTGTAGCGGTCAACTAGACATGTGTCACACCACATACCTAAGCTCTAAGCATTTCGGTTTCAGGCAAGAAGATATTCAAAGTTTGTTCCCTATTTATCTCTATGTAAAACAGGGAACCCCAAGGGCGGGTACCTTTTGACAACAGGGGCATACTTTAAAACATCTGTGTAGATGAAAAGTAGACAATTTTATATATCAAATATCGCAGCTTTAGGCCTTTCGGTTTCAGACACGAAGATTTTCTAACTTGTTTAAAAGAAACCCGTGGGGTTGCCATGTCAACCAGAGTATTGAATTGAATGTATTCCTTCAAGTGGATTAGGGGAGAACAAGTTGATGACGCACGCCGAACGACGGTCAAAAAGCGATCTAAAAAGTTCACCTTGAGCACTTCGTGCACTGGTAAGCTAGAAATTGGAGAAAAATCATATCAGGTAAGATATTTCCAGTTTATTACGGTTTTCAATTGAACATTCATACAAATACAAAGCGTGCATGCTATATCCAAAATATAACATTTACCCCCCAGCGTGTCCGAACAATATGAGACATTTACATTATGTGTACACAAATAACAGGGTCATGTCCCTTTCCGACATACAACAGACATGTAGCGGATAAACTTGAAAGCATGTATGTAAAATATGGACACTTCAAACACATAGGGTAGACTTTTTGAATTATGCGAACAATTTAGTTTTGCAATTATGTTTTCATATGTCGTCTACTGCAGACGCCTGAAAACTTGTCTTACGATTTTGTGTTTATGCCGTCGCACACGAAATAATATTCCTGAAATAAATAATCTGCATCCTTGCATTATATGAATTCATATTACTTATAGATGCATCACATTTATTCTTTAGTGACAGAAGGTTTATTGCTAGGATTTCCGAAACTTGGGCAAATCTTAACCTTCGTATGAGACAATGATATTACACACGCTCGACTGTCCTTTGAAATGAGTATGGTATACGGGTCCATAGAATACATTATGTAATTTACTTAGCGAGGAGTGGTAATAATACATAACTTGTACATATTAATCGTCTTTTAAATTATCTATACTAATTTCTTAGTATCTGAGAGATAAAAGATAAATCCAACGAAAGGGTAAGTTATAGGCATATGACAGGATCAAAACAGATCGGCTCAGTTTTCGAGCATCGGTTGTCTTCTCATCACACACCGTAAAGAGATGTATCGCTTTAACCAATTTATATGTAAAGCATTCAAGCAAACATCAAATTTCACGTCAGGGATGACAAAATATAAAGTAAAGCACAGTATATCCTATTTCGTTTAGTATAAGTTATTTTAAGTTATTGAAGGAAACATTCATTTAATTGGTTATTTGTTGCTTTACGCCGCTTTCACAAATTTGTCAGTTATATTACAGCGTTTCCTGGGTAACTTACCAGTACTAAAGTTTCGTTTATCCTGACACCAGCAAGTCATGTGTTATGCTAGCCCCGCAACCCTGAGCCCCAAGGTGCAAAGCCATTTCTACATGGGTTAAAGCTTAAGAAAACATACTGGTTTCACAGTCATCAGTCAATTGATTTTGAATAGCTTACACACCATTTCAATTAAATGATTTAATCAAGTAGTTCGGCTTCCGGCACATATACAAGCAGAACATATACAAGCATACATTAATAATTATATACATGCACATGTAATAATATGAAAGATTGTTATTGTTTTGCTTCTTTGTATCGTTTATTCTATGACTTTTCTAAAATGTGTTTTCTTAGTTTAAGGGCTTCAAAAAGAAAGGCTGCCACTTGTCTGCCAATTGTCTTATTGTTCGTGCTTGATTTAAACAAACTGTAACATTGAACACATATTTGTGTCTAGTGGGTAGCAAATGTTCTTTTAAATAGATTTTTAGATAATGGGTATTCGAAAAACAGATAAAAATCAAATTCGACAACATATATATTTGATTTGCTCCACAATGGAAGCAATCTCTAATGTCGGTCAATCAAAAAATGCCCACCACATTATTTCATAAGCTCGTAATTGGAGCATCTCAAGTTAGACAGCACTTTTCTGTAAATGTAAGGTACATGTATGTCAACACTTATGTACAATTCCGGAATTAAAGCAGATTTGAAATATGGATATGTAATCGATTTGAGTGTTTTATCAATATCTGAATTATATTTTTGACTTAAGCAATCTGTAAGTGTCACGTTATACAATGAAACAGAATAAAGGTGGTTGCTTTCTTCAAAACAAGACATTGCATTTTGAGACTCATTCATGATTTGTTAGTAGTTACCCAAAAGCGATGCCATACATATGTCTTTGGAGCAATGTGGATAGCATTGTAGATCGGTATATAACATTTTGAATACATTTGAAACAGTTCACAGAGGGATAATATAACTGCTCTCCCGTGCATTCTGCCCCCGGTCTACTCTGAAAATAACAGAAAATAGTTAAATATATATTACATATTCATTGCATATTAACTTGTCTTGTATAAAATATATTAATATTGATGTCAGAATTCCTTATCAAACACGTCTTTTCTTCACAATATGGTGTACAGTAAAACGTTATATCAACATACACCTGTGCACAGTTGTTCTATTTTTTAAAATATTTGCAAAACGCTTAATGTTGATTTTCCTGGATCTTAGCTTAACTTTTTAACTGAAAGCCCAAACAGACAGAAGGCATAATTATCCGACCTTGCTTATGGTAGAAACAAATAGATATTCCTGAAAGTTATTGCAAATCGGACATTTATATTCTTAGGTAAAAAGAAATTAAGGTTACATTTTTGTTATAACTAGTAAAACAGCATCGTCCCCTGGTTAGCATTTTGAACAAATCAACAGTCAAATTTGTGTTTGCGCTTACACAATTTAAATAAACCTTCACCCGGCAAACATGTGTGTTGACCACTGAAAATTGCATAAAGGCAACTAATTGAGGGTCGACCTAGGATAAAAAAATAATAATATTATAATCTAAAAATCACGCAGGTACATTCTGAATATGATGTTTTAACTGTTTCCTTTTGCCACGATAAAGGGGCCATGTTTGACCAACTAACATAGCTTAAAGGCATTTTGCAAGCATCAAAGTAACATTTACATTATTTATTTTTGGAAAATCTTATTTCTATGGTGTTTTCTTTCAGTTTGCGTTACCAATGAATTCGTTATACATAAGAAGAGATAATTAACAGACGCATGGACGGTCAAACTTGGACAATTCGACATGCCGTAAATTTCACTAACTTTCCATGGCCTGGGTGCAATGTCGCGAGCTCTTCCTCGGCCTGGAACTTCTAAAGTATTCCTCATGACGTAAACGTATTTTTATTGATAGTTCTACACTCTGTTTGATCAAATTCTTAGATATCTAAAAGATAGCATATACGTCGGTATAATGTATTATGCTGATGCAAGTCAGGTATGGCAATAGTTGCCGTACAACATACATTAATAGCAGAATTCTGATTAAAGGTAGTACTGGTATAACATTAGAGAAACCAAATGCGATATACTCGTAAGATATATGAAAACGGCGTTGGAATACATAAACAAAATACCTTGGCAAATTTTACAGCATTTTCCTTTGGGAAGATATGCATTCTTGCATTTTGGCTCTGCACACCTAACGTTCGTACAATCTAAAGGAAAAGAAATATGCAACAACAGTTGCTTACGAAACGACATTTTTTTGTATTAACATGGGACCTGTACATGCCTTTTGACATTTCTATTCCTTTGAAAAACTTCCAATGTTTGATTGTTTGTGACTCATCTCATATATAATTACGCGATTTAGAATTCATGTCCATAAATACATTATAACTCCAGGAAAACCAATCACAGGAAAAACAACCGCAGAAAAAACATCTAGATCGACCTACACTGTCTTGTTTGGATTTGAACTAGTAGGCTCACACATTGCATAGGTCTGTTTGAAGTAACTTGAATTGAAATTGTGCAGAATAAGGACATAAACGTACACCTATCTGGGCATTTAGAACAATACTGACCTTGAGGAGTAAAGGGGTTTGGACAAGGTGGTATAGCACACCTTACATTTGAACAATCTGAAATTTTTTCATGTTGATACATATCCTCATAATCGTAGTTGTAATTAATAATTCGCTAATGTGTAGCAGTTAACGTATCAGTATCATGTGTAGCCATACTCGTATCTGTATTATTTTACAATTACTATCAATATAGAAGACAGGGTACATGGACCAGTTGGCTTTATTTAACATTTCAAATAGAAAATAAAGAGAATAGTCTCACGATGACTCGCTGTTTTGAATTCTGACAGCTCGAGTAATGAATCAATTATTACAATTGTTTTCCGAAATCAGAACGTTCAAAGAAATCGTTCAAGTCAAGCGATGTGTTTTATTTATTGCCTATCAAATGTATTCAACGGCTTAGTGATGCGTAACATGTCCGTCCACAAATGTGCATCATGATCTCGGTAAACAGATATCATAGAGGTATTCATAGCAGGTCATACATCATTAAAGCAGTCTAGAAGGGGGTATCTTTTATTTTGATACAGTTCAATGGATTTACCTTTGCGTAACAATTAAAACGGAACGAACATAAGTATGTGTCTGTGTATGCGTGCTCCGCTTCATTAATTGCATTATTCAAAGTGTGCACGCGGTGATGCTATTGCTAAGTCGTTTATCGACCAAGCAACTTTGAAAAGAACGTCATTCTAGTATTTACTTCTTAACTTAACGGGTTTGACTTTTATATATCAAACGACAAATTATGACGAGACAAATGTGTATATCGGCAATAACCAATGACTACAACAATATTACTCTAAGCTTGAGTGACAGGCGGATGTGAGCACACATGATATCCTACTTAGATCCATTGACTATAGGCAATCACGAAAGTGTTTAAGCAATTGAACTTTCAATAAACAAGTACAACATGTACTTTTATAAAAGGTCATACCAGGGCATAACGGACAACTTAACCGGCAGGTGTAAATGTTATTATATGTTAATGCGAAATGAGGAATTCCGCAGTTTGATTGATTGATTATGGTTATATATGGTAATAAAAAGTTTGTTTTGGTTGAAAATAATTTACACTGAAACATCTCTGCAATATGGAATTATAATAAATATGATTAATAGTCGGTTTGCCTTTCGTAAGGCAGTAACCAGTTGGGAGTTGAATTCTCATGTGCCATTTACACAAGGAGGTTTGCAAGTTTTAATTCTCGGAGATGCAGTGGTAAGAATGTCTGCTTTGATAGTGTAAAGTCCTTTTTTCGACTTCAAAATTGAAGTAATATGCACCGGTGTAAGGCTAAATTAATCGGATATACTTTTATTTGTATACAGGAAACATCACCTGGAATACTCCCATGTACCGACGCGTTGAGAAGCTCTATTCAAACTAATTCCCTCCAGTCTATGTTTTTTAAGAAAACATTTTAAGGGTGGATGGGACAAAGTTCCATTGTTATTAAATTTAACTGATTTTGCTTCTGACAGTTGAACTGTGCTTGTCACGTGACTTGTAGATTCAGTGAGCTCTGTACACCTAGGTAACTATTTATGTTGTCAATTAAAATCAATTTATATACCTGGGCAACACCGTCCTGATAACATTTTTCCTTTCTTAGGCGCAGTTGATGTCTCACAAATGAAACCATCGGGGCATTTCGACCCTTTCTTAGTGCTGCATTTTTTCCCAGGTAATGGGCGTTTTCCATTTTTGCATTTTTCACCTTAAAAGAAAGACACATTTCTATTACCTGCAGGGCATCCTTTTTTAATGTTATGACTGTATATTGCCTTTTACGGAATATACATTTGGAAAATACCCGACCATTGAAAAGATCATACATTGAGTGTTTCTTAGGAAGAGACTATTCATACTCTTATATTTCTAACAATTTGCCGTATCCGAATGAAAGCAAAATAGTTCCATATTATGTATCACCATGTTTGCATCTTATCTGTCTATGTTGTGCTTTGTGTGACAGACAAAACATCCTTTTTTATCTGATAATGAAGGAAACAATTAATACATAACAAATTATGTAAACACCTGGAACGCCTCTGTGTATATTTTTCCTAAAGAGCAAGACGCATTTAAAAACAACAACCTTGGAAGAAGTTGTGTTTATATGGACAATTCCAATAGATTACACACACATATATATACAGGTCGGCATACACAAATACATCAATGTTAAACCTACCACATTTTTTCTTGGTACAACTCACACGTCCATTTTTGTTACAGGAGCATTGATTACAATCATCATAGAAGATTGTCCCAACGTCATACTGCACTCCTTTATATGAACAGACTGTAAAAGATATTGCATCCATGAAATGAGGATCTAAAACGGCAAATATAAATGAAGACAAAACAAGACAATACTCATAGTAAACGACTCGAAGTTGAATTAATTCGTAATTGGTACGTTAAATTACACCGTTTGACATTTCATTTAAGTAAACTTTAATTTGTGTTTGTATATTGACCAGGAGCGACTTAGCTCGTTAGAAAAATCACGTATTCGAAGATGTAAGGATCGAATCAATCAAGTACAATACAGTTTTGAATATTACCCGCCGATAACTAGATGTGTTAAAATTACTTCGAATACACTTTGATATGGCGTTTGATATTTCATTTATTTCACCTTAATGTTTTTTATGTATACATATATACTATCCTGCCTAACACAATTAGCATTCGACTATGTTCTTACCGAATCAATCAATCAAAGTATAGCATTAGACTTGTATTTGAAAAGACTAGGTGTATATAAAAGATAACATGAATGCATCATTGTATACATTGATCATGATACTTTGAATGATCAGAATATTGCTTAATTACACAATGGGGAGCCATTATAGGGCAGACCAAAGAGAAATAAAATACATTCAATCGATTTTTAAAATGCTTTATTTGTATATACTCGTTTAGTTATAACAGATAGACAGAACGATCTGACGAAAGAAAAAAAGTAACATAAAGTTTTAACAGATACACAACCAATCTCTGCTGATGACTATTAGTATCTGTCATACGATAACCCAATGAAGAACGAAATAATTTGAAAATATTGTCACAATGTTTTGAAAAGAATATTTGTTTAAATTATCACTTAAAGAATATAACGTAAAATATTTCCGGACCCTGATGGACTTTCTTTTAAATCACCATTGCTTGAAATAAAGCAAACCTAAAAGTGTATTAAAAAACGACGACATAGTCTTTGAAAGAATATTTCTATTGGGGTGTTTTTCAGTTTGAGTGTTCTATTCGTCATACCCAAGAGGAAGGTGAATTCTGTCTATGCTTTTATTTTTTTTGGCAAATTGTTACAAAGATGAACTCGTTTAAAACCAAAATTAACAGAAGCGTGGACTGACACAATTTGACAACTCGCCATGCCATTAGCTTTACTAATTTTCCAGAGAATGAGTGATATGTGGCGAGCTCATTCCTCTCCTTGGCAATTCTAAAATATTCCTCATTATTTAATATTTACATTACTTCTTTCCCTAAACATGTTTGATCCTATATGATTTTGGACAAGTTATTAGAGATCTAAAAGGAAGCATAAGCATATAATGTATAGCACACCTTACCCATGAAAGATTTGAACTGTTTGTATATTGATACATCTTACTATCCTTATTACCGTAGTTTATATTAACAATTCGATAGTCTGTAGCAGTTAACGTAATAGTACTATTTGTAGACATACTCTTATAAGTATTATTGTACCATTCACTATCAATAGAGCAGACAGAAAGAATAGGAAATTCACTTGAATGTATCTCAGACTGTATTGTCATTATACTCTAACATATAGTTCTAACAGATAGACAACTACGTTTCTTTTTCATAACCTTTAACAGGTTGAAGCTGAATATATTTAAACTCGAAGAACTCGTGCCATTATTGTAATAGTCAACGTTTTATTTAATGGAACGGTATTAACACCGATTACATAAAAACAGCTGAACAGTCAACACTTTCTTAAAGATTCAAAGCAATTGTTTGATTAGGAACTGATATGTTCCCCACTAAAATATTATGTACGGTAGATTACAGAAGTGTTATTTAGATATAACAATAAGAAGGGATGACAGCTATATGTGTCACCCTAAATTCAATATATACGTTAACAAGGATGCAATTCGAGCGTTATTGCAATTAATTTTGAAGTAATCATCAGTGTATCCAAAAGGATTAATAGGTTAATAACTCGATCGTAGTTGTCAAGTATGCCTTTTGGTTGATTTTGCCATTACTCCAAAAATCTTTAATCATTATTGAATTTAATCGTAATTAATTAATTTCAATACTATAAAGCAATTGATCATTATTGACATTAATTAACATGGATAATAAATTGTATGCAATTTAATCGTTATTATGATTGATTGAAGATGAGACTATTAAATAATATCTAACTTATTTATGCGCCTTTATTAGAGTATTTTAATTGTGCCATTTGTAGATAATTGATAAACGCCTAGAAATGAATTACACTCTTCCGTAAAACAGAAGACTACTAATGATGATGAACAGACAAGTTCGTAGACTTATCGGAAAGGTATAAAATGCCAAACATTACAATCTCTCCTTGTTCTACAATTATGTGATATCTGTTGTAAGAACCTATTTCCAATCAACTATTTTAAATTAACGGTGCGTTGCAACATATTCACTTTACCATGTAATGAATTAAAGGTTTCACAAAATGTGTATAAATTTAAAAATCTACGACCATTGGAGTTGTGAGGCTTGGTTAAAATAAAAGTTTCATGTTGAACATGTTTGATTTATTTCAAATAATGTTTAAAACTCTTATCACAGTTGTGGGCACGTTGGATGCACGAATGGCACAGATATGGTCAGAATTTCAAACAGACCATTCTTTGGAATCAGGGAATCTTTATTATGATAAAGCAATATTCTAGTATTAAACGGGTTATTCGGTTACCACAAGGTCTCGGTATGGTGATAAATCATATTGGTGTGCCTATGACGAAGACCATTATTCGAGATGTGTACAAGATGGTTACTAAAAAGCCCCTAATTGAACATGACAAACTGTACACATTAGCATTTTTAAACAATATTGGCTAAGATAAGAGTGCACATCTGTTCCGTCTTATCAGTATCTACACAAGTCGACAAAAGCTTCTTACAAGCATATCAATTTGGATATACACTGCTCATAACAGAATAAGAATGACTTGCACCTTTTTGCACAAGGTATGGTTCAAGATAAATTATGTATATCTTCATCTCCAATCAACCGTATCTAAAGTATAAGTTCATGTTACCTTGTCCACAGATCGGACAGCATGCTCCAGTTGTCCAGATATCATACGGGCATTTTATAGCAGTACATATTGTTGTTGAGCAGTCTAAAAGAAAACATACACTTTTGAAAAAGGAATTGTTTAGGAGGGATCTTCCTGGAAACCAGCCTAAAAGTATTTATTAATATTATGAGCCGTCACGCGAGAAAACCAACAGTGTGGACTTTGTATTGACCCGGATCAGACTAAGCATGCTGCGCAGGAAAATCCGAAAAGATTTCGCATCCTGCGGATATTCTGCTTCAGGAATTAATCTATACCTCTATCCCCCTGAGATGGAATGTGTCGGCCCGGATTAGCTTGCGCGGACTGCAAAGGCTGATGTTGGTCGATACATTACGCAGAGGCAGGTATGCAGGTTTTCTCATGGAACGGCTCAATTATGTGATAGACATATATGTACCTTGCTTCATTGATTTACATATATGTGTAACAAATGAATAGAGCCTTATATAAGACGTCATATTTTGACCGAACAAAATGGTGTGTTAATTGACAATTATCAATTTTCTCAAAGCGTGCTGAACAGATGGATGAAATTAAAAATTATCCCCTACATTTATCTCTTTATTAAAGACTGTCAATGATAGTATTACTGCAAACAATATAACCTTTAATAACACAAGTGTAACTAACGTGTTATTTTATACATCGATATACTGGAAATAAACATACCCGGACATACAGGACAACACTGACCAGGAGGAGTAGATGGGTTTTTACAGGAAGGTGTTCCACATCTAACAGCTTGACAATCTGACAAATAAACATTACGTAGTATTATTAGTTGTTTATGGTACAAACAGTAATATATTTATATAAACCTTTTTAAATAATCATATTCAAATAATATGATTGATCTATTTTGATTTTGAAGTTTGATTGAACGTTGTCATTTTATGATTGATAATGTTTTCTTTTCACCAATGTAATTACCTTTAACATGACGAAGCGAGATGGAAGAATAACTTTATGATAATTAGTTGGCTTTCCTTTTGTTGGTAAGGTAATCTTCACAGTGGGGCGGCTTAGTACCGAAATTTGACAAAATCGTGCAAATGGTGATACAAGCATAGAATTTGGCACATACATTATTTATGGTGTACTTCTTTAGCGTTCTGTAATATTATTATGCCGATTGCTGATAGAGATTAGACACGCATTGAGAGACAATTTAAATACTGTGTCTAATTCGATGGTGTAATACCCGGATTCGACATGGAACCTGGTCATGCCATTTTGTTAAGGTTTCTCTCACAGGCGCCCATGAGCTCTTCAATAGCCGTACGACTTGCTCGTCTACTTAAAGATACACTTATTATTCTTGTTTTTACACAGAAGACAGGTTGATATATCTGAACAAGTTATCAACACGGCAAGAACCTCCACTTAGCTAAGTTTCTGTAAATTTTGTCATCGACCATAGTCATTTCGTAAAAAAATAACATTCGCATGTAACCAAATTTCATTATCAGGCAATATGTATTAATCTTAACCTATTATTCGTTGAGCTTAGGTTGTCACGTGATCGATACATTCAGTAAACTATATACAGTAAGACAAGTTTTAATATTTTCAACGTGTAACAATGAAACGAGCAAGTTATATACCTGGGCAGCACAGTCCCGATAAATCAGCTCCTCCTTTAGGCGCAGATGAATCCTCACACATGTAAGCATTTGGGCATTTCAACGCTGCGATACCGCCGCATATTTCACCAGGTAGTGGGCGTTTTCCATTCTTGCATTTGTCACCTAAAACAGATGAAACATTTGGAAATGCAATACCTGCTAGAAATCGTTTAAGGGTTCAGATCAAACACTCTCTGTCACTTAGAAATAATTTGGAAAAAATACACAACCATTTAATAGTACTAGGCGCATTTCGGTATATGGTCTTATGTTTAATTGTGCTACAAGCTGTAATGTGTAATTAATTACATACTTTAAAAATATATATTTCCTCTAAACGATGTGCCGTATCGGAATCAAAGCAAAATTGTTTCTGTATTAGTGCGACAGTTATCTTGCATCGAAGCAAACAATGAATTATCATTAAGTTGTCTGAAAAGATACACATGGACCGCCTCTATGTAATGTTGTATCATTCACGAACACAATTAGACACACATGTATATAACAACATTGGAAGAGGTTCTGTTTGAGTTGACAATTAGCATAGAAAACACAATATAAATAAAGGGTATACATAATCACCTTAAAATAATTCAATGGTACCTACCACAACTTTTCTTTGTACACTTCACAAGTCCATTTGTCTGACAGGAACAAGTATTACAGTCGTCAGGGAACACTGTTCTCACTTCGTAATCAACACCATTATGGACACAGCCATCTGTAAAATAGTTTACTTCCAAACAAATGAGTCTCTCAAAGGCAATGGTAAATAAAGACAGATTAAGTCCTAGGCATGATTTACGGATGAGCTCATAGTAAAAACAACTCACACTCTTTATGACCTTTGATAAGAAGTTTGCTAGTTGTATATCTATCTGGAGAGTATGCAGCTTGTCCAAACACAATAAGCATGTACAACCCAAATCAACCAATCATATACAACTTTTGACTAGTACTGGCTGATGATCTCGTTGTGTAAGAATAATCTAACACATTGTATATAAAGTAATGAACTACCGCTATAGCTGTTAATGTGGTTAGATAGACACTCTTGGATGTAAGAGAGCTAGAACACTACAACTCCATGTAACAGGGAAATTAACTTTTTCTAATATTGCATCGAATAGGTTGGTTAGAAACCGTAACATGCTATACACAGTAAAAGGTTGCGTATATTACACAATAAATAATTCTTAACTTCTCATTACCATTGATAGTGTTGGGGATTTCAAAACTGTTCTTGTATGTTCCTTTAATATGTACATACTCTATATTTTTAACGAAATATGTCAAATGAGAAATCAATGAGAAATCATCAAGTAACGACATGATCAATATAAAAATGTTTTACATTTTCCGATATACTTGATGAAAGAAGGGTGAAATATACAACACGTTTACCATCATTGGAGAAACATGTAACATGCCCCTCTGACTTTACCGATCAGGATGTAAATGCTATTTGTACAACATAATTTGATACGGTATTGACCAAATTTAATTTAGAACAATCCGTTGATGTTCTATGAATACTTTTAAAAGTCCTCAGAAGGATAGCTATTCGCATACTGAAAATAAGTATCGATACTGTCATAAAGGATCAATCGTGTACATGTTTTGTTTAAGCGTTATCATCTTCGACACTAATGAAACCGACTTGCTTCCGGATATGAATGTGCAATATTCAAATATTGTCATTAAACAATTCACTTATAACATCATGCATGTTAAACAATGTAAGGCTTTATCATCGAGATCGGGCATCGAATTAATCTGTTAAGCTGTGTTTCTTGAAACTTCCATTTTCATAATTGTCAATTTTTGCATTGAGTATTTCGTTCTTTGAGCCTAGTTTATAATATATAGCAAAGCTATAAGTCTATCATTTAGCTCTCTTAACTTCTTTTGCAAAATTAAGATGTATCCTTACTATTTCTTTTGACTTGGAGAATCCCAAAATGTCGCTCGAAAAACCTTAGGATTAAACCTACATCATATAAGTGGAATACGATCAAAGTATCAAAGTCAAGTCAACGAACTATGCACAACATTCAGCGCTTTCAAACCCTTACCTATTACTGTTTTTTTATTCATAATAAATGAACCAGTGATATAACATAGTGTTCCAAGGTAGTTGAAATAATTTACAATGTCTATGTTCGCGTTATTATATGTCCAAAACCTCATTCGATATTAGAAAACTTCTTTTTCTAAAGAGAGAAAAAAACAACGATTTTTGTCTCGTCAATATTTACCTCTATACCCCGCTTATAATATAAAGCCATGTCTGGGAGTGTCAACATCCCAATACGTAAATACAATATGACACTACTAATGTGTTTGTCAGTCGTACGATCAAGTCTTTGCTTTACCAAATAAACCAAACTATGAAAATGAAGTCACGTCAGCGGTTTGACGTTATAAAGTTAGTGACTTTGACGCCAAAAACAAAAATATGGTAAACGTAATATCCTTTTTTTTTTCGAAAATGCAACATGAATCACTTTCATGTAATAAATAAAAAATATCATTCGCTTTTATTTATTTTCAAATGAACACTCATGCAATATTTTCTATATATTATAGTCTATATAATTACAAGTTATTTAACTTGTTACCAAATCTACTGGATCATCACTCCAAATAGTAATATAATCTCCAAATAGTAAAAGTCAAATGTTAATATCTCCAATACGTAATCAAGACGAATAAATTACCTTTTAATATTAAAGTTCAGGCTCATTTATATATAGGACGAAAAGCTCAGTATAAAAGACTTTAACATCAACCTGAAACCTTAAAAACCCATCTCGAATAGTTCGTAACATTTAACCCTTAGACCCTTAATTAAACATCATATACCACAACTCTTTCATTTAAACACTATCAAATGTGTGTGTTTAAAATCTATAAACGCAGCATAAATACATTTATTTTCCGATGGCACATGTTGTTTTTACTGATTTAGTACATAACATCCAACTGGTGTGGAACTCTTTAGTTTAAACGCCCATAAGCATAGCGTAACATGAATTCAGACGGCGATTTAAAACAGCTGTGAAAAGTTTAGATAAACAGCATTATACGGGTAATAGATAGTTAATACCTTCGCATGAGTCATTTATTTAATCTAACGGGATGACAATTCCCTCCCTTCAATGTTTAGGTAAAACCCAAGATATAAAGGAACATTGACATATCTGTTAACTTGTGTGAGATAATATCATTACTATCAATACAATCACTCAATAAGCATAAGTTTCCCATGGCTTTATCTGTATTAAATGTGTTGATAATATATTCAACCTCTTGTAGGGATTAGTCATAATCTAATTCTCTACAATTACAAAGTGGGGAGGAATTTAAGTCGGTTTAGTAACACAAGTGTTTACATGTTGTATCATCTACAGGTTTAATATCATCAAAAAGCTTTGAAAAATATTTATGAAAATAATCCGACAAGGTTGCTTTAATTTTACAAAATGAATCCCAGAAATCTTTTGCGCGACAGTGTTTAAGTTTTTATATTGATTTTTTCTGTGTTTTAAAGTACTGCAGTCTTGTATGCTTGATTGAGAGTACATAGTATCTTCTTTTTTTGTGTAACAGTGATTATACAGTTTCAAAGCTTGGATATATCGCAGCTTAGATTCTCTTGAAAATACTGCTGACCGATTGATGTTTGCATTTTAATGGGTGCTTTTCCTAATACATTCTTTTGAAAATAGACGTTCCGTCACAACCCCAATAAACACTGACACAATACAACTGTCACTTTATAAACTAATTATGTCATAAAACTTGTATTCACATAAACGGGTGCAATCATTACAGATACAATGGCCCGTAGGTTAAATGGGACATTTATGATCAAGATGGAGAACATTCACTAATAAAGCTGTCACTTTTAAATCAAATCATGTCATAATACATATATGTAAAGAAACGTATACTTGTTATTCGATGTCCCTTGTTCGAAAGCTTTACACTACCGATATTCCTTTCATAAAAGCCTTATACAAATTACTGGCTTGTTATCTTAAAAGGAGGATTGTTTGTTAATTAAATTAAATAGAAATTGAAAACTTATCAAAAGTAGCTGTATTTGGCCGTTAGTGACATAGACAGAGAAAATGTACGGATATAACTGCCACAATCAAAACTAATTATTTCATACAGCATATATTAAAAGAAACAAGTTGTAT
The DNA here is from genome assembly GCA_031471495.1 of Clinocardium nuttallii. NCBI lineage: Eukaryota > Metazoa > Mollusca > Bivalvia > Cardiida > Cardiidae > Clinocardium > Clinocardium nuttallii. Next base: position 4,259 of record JAUELF010089993.1, on the reverse strand, counting down.
CTAATTGAAGCCCCTAGACGATTCAAAACATCTTTACATATGCTACATCAATTTAATAAAAAGAATACAAAATAATATGCTGACATTACATTATGTACAAGGCAATACTTAGAGACAAACAATCGGACCATGGCTGACCAAAATAAATCAGGGACTGAACTGTGCTACCTTGTACACAAAAATGCTGCATACTTAAGGGTCTGGTTTGCACAGCTTTATAAAACTTACAATATTCTGGAAGAGCGGCTGCTCCTGCTATGACCATTATAAAACATACCGCAAAATAATTTGTCTTCAGCATCTGCAATAATAACGACATTTTAAATTTAACATAGAACCCTCTGCCTATAAAGTATGATTTCCGTCGAATTTATAAATGTTATAGCATTTACCACTAACATGATCTTCAAGATAACCGGTTATACTGTAGCCTATCAATAAACCAGTTTAAGTTCTAAAGCTAGATACAGTTTTAAAGCTTGTGTCATGTATTCGTGGAAATAGGCATTCGCCTTAAAAGGACATACAAGCAAGAGGACCATGATGGTCCTATTACGCTCACTCGAGATTGCCTAACATACATTTGCAGGTGATAATTAAAAGAACAGTTCTGTTTAATTATTTTGTAATCGTCCTTATACTTCTTAAAGGTTTTAATAACAGAAAATGAAAAATAACCATCACTCAATACCGCTTTGCTAGTGACACGGACTACGGAACACTAAAAGACAATAAGAGATGAACGTCTATTGATTAATCTAGACACAAATTATATCATGATGGTATGTACTGAACAACCTTTATAACTGCAACATTTTGATTAAGTATTTCTGTTTTATTGATTAATATTTTATATATTGGATTTTGAGGCAGCTTAAATCATGATTGTTTGGTCAGATTTACCGATTGATTCATTAAGAACAACGCGTAAAACCATGCATCGACAAAAGCTGCAAATGCACGTGAAAATGAATGTGCGTGCGAAAATAAATTAACATGTGGTCAATTTTGAATGTTTAAAAAACCGAACATCAAACAATAAACAAACAATGAGGCGAATGTAAATTGTGTAACGCGGACCAGCCGTTGAACTTGTCAAGGCATTGTCTACCAATCTGAGGTTAGTTTAAAAAGCCCTTCTTTTGAATAATCAACACAAGACATTGTCAAATAGATAAAGGCTACCATCAGTTATGTTGAAATAGTCGTTGAAAGTAATGTGATTGTTTTTAATAGCATTTGCAAGTTTTACAGTATAAGAATTTTGCAAAGATACAACGCAACTTGCTACCCCAAATTATGTTCAGGATTACGTCACGTCATTCAAAAGAGTTGCCAAACCGTTAATAACATTCGACTAACTGCAGGTTTGGCATTTGTCAAAACACTCTCCTTAATCATAGTGTTTAGATCACTTTTAAAAGTGTTTGACTTGAAATTATTATGATATGATGACATATATCTCTTAAATATATATTGTAGATTTCAGCAAGATCCGTCAAATAATCAATAAAATACGGTCTAATATAACCTGCACATGTATAAGTTGTGTTAAGTGTATGTGGGAATAAGTGCGTATTACCTCGCAACAGGAATGGAAACATGACAGTTAAGATGAAATGGAAAATACATTCTCAGAAAGGGTCATAAGACAACCCTTCAACTGTGTTATACAAGAGATATATCAGCAATATTTTGAAATCAAGAAAACGATCTGATATTTGAGCCATTATTGGGAACATAGGGGTGATGATCCCAACGTCTGCGGTTAATATCGCTATCGTATTAACACAAATGGAGCCACAAGCTCTTCTGGACATTGTGGAATTAATTACAAGCAGGGATCTAGTGGAAATTAACTGTTAGAAATCGGACATAGTCCCACTGGCAAAACAACAACATACATCCTTATTTTTTTGAAAGGACTTAGATACCTAATAGGATAGAGATTTAACTTCTGTGTATTTCAAAAGAGCAATACAAATACAATTAATGTTGTAGATTGATTGAAGATAGCAAGGAAAACTGTATGGCCTTTTTGGTCCATGAATACATGCAAGGAGGGTTTGTCACCAATGGTGCAACTAAAATATGGTAAACCTATGTCATTGTTAAAGTACTATACGGGATTGAAGTGCTAAACTACTCTCTGACAAACATTATAACTGTAAAAAAGATCCAATTACATGTACATATCTGCAGACAAATTCAAGGTATCCCTCAACTTACTATTAATATGGTGACATACAGTCTATTGGGATGAAACCTGTAAAATCAGTTGTTGATAGACTTGTACTCTCATTTGCAGAAAATATTGTCAAAGACAAATGTATAATTCAGTAAATGATTCTTGGAAGACACATGAGTATGGTAGAATCGGACACATTTGTATTATGCAAGTACTAAATACACTCCGAGTATATGAATTAATAGAACTAGATACGCTAACGCAACCAATGCCAGAAAATAAAAATACAATTGAAGAAAATATTAAACACAAAATATTGCAAAATACTTGGATATTAATTAGAAACTAGATTTGATTTTGACACAAACAGAGATGTCTCCCCCTCAAATATCTGTCAAAATCAAATTCCAATCTATAAAACAGACAACAATCTGACCAAGTCGGACAGTATTCAACTTTTAATTACTAATTTTATCTTGACCTTGTACAAAGTGGACATGATAGAAAAACCGAAAACAATAACACAACCTTTACTGCAACTGTAACATTCAAGGATGAAGTATTCCTCACAACAGTTAACAGTTGAAGGGAAGGAAAAATTGACCAAATTATTTTGTCTTCGAATTATCGAGCGGAAGCAGCCTCGGAATCAGGGCTCAAACATTTGACCTTACGAGGTGACCTTGATCATGAACCTGAAGGGACGGGGCACGAGTTCTGCACGCTTGAATGTCAATTATACAGACGGACGACAGACAGTGCGTGATCACATTCGGTCACACGAGCATTTGGTGTTCCGATAAGCTATAACGTACATGTAAGAATCAGATCGTCAAATCAAAAGATTTAGAACAACCTTGACTAATATCAGCATCGGCAATCGTAAAGTTAAATCTTAATTTTCATACAACTATTAAAACAGGCTGAATTAACACCTATATAGCTCAGTGGTAGAGCACTGGTTTTGTAAACAAGGGGTCGTGAGTTCAATCCTCAATGTAGGCTCCAGCGTTTTCCCTTAACCTCTTGAAGGGCACATCTATCTTAGTTAATAATGGCACCCAGGAGTAGAATAACTTCAAAGAAGATTGGAAAGGAGCCTAAGAGGTACAGGCAGGCGGAGAAGGAACAGTTACCCGAGGTAAACCAGGATGATTCATGTGAAGTATCGAACTTGTTAAATTTTTAAAGAGAAGTAATGGCGCCAGCAATTGAATTCGATGATGCATAGAAGCCGGTACTGGAACCTAGTGTTTTCAATAATATAGGTAGTAGTATACCTTTAAAATTTAAAGAAAACATTTGGGAAGGGCAATATATTGATATTGCATCATTGTTAAAGTCACCAAGAGTGCTGCATGTCATAGGTCTCCTGGCTGGTATAAATACGATGAGCAATTCCGTTTGCAAATTGCTAGTAATCCATCTGCAACCTGGCGGAAATTCATTTAGAGCTTTGGTTGTTGTATGTGAATGTTAGCAGTATTTACACTGACCAGTCCAACCATACTAGGCATAGTAACAAGCCCCCCTTTTTTCAGGAGACCTACATTTTTAGCCCATTCTGCATCATGTAACTTTTTCAATACCGGAGCTAAATGTTCATTTATGCCTAGTTGCAGGTTTAATCATGGTTGTCAGGCATGTGGCAGAAACCATAAAGTCAAGTTGCAGGCAAAGCAAATAATACGATAGGTTTATATAAGTTAGGGAAAACACCGCTAGAAAACATACATTAATGGAATCGTTAAAATACCCAGCCAATCTATTAACGACTTCATTAAGGTAAACAACTGCACAGTCACATATTTAGATAATGACCAGGCAGCCACTCTGATTTTCTGATTTTGAAGTTAGGTAAAGGGGCACTCTTAAGTAAAACAGATATAAATTAAACCAGCATTTCGATTACTTCATATCACCCCCATCGGATTTTGATTTACTAGGTATCAATTTTGAAAACAAATATTGTTATGATAAAATGCTTCCTATGGGCTCGTCAGCCAGTCGCGCTATCTGGGAGAAATTTGCAGGTTTCCTACATTGGTCATTAAGTGAGGAAACCAAATGT
>JAUELF010089884.1:0-15956 GCA_031471495.1 Clinocardium nuttallii | reverse complement strand
CTGACTAAATTCGTGTTGAAAATGGAATAAAATATGTGCACGTGGTAAAGGGTTAAACTGTGTTCACGATTCGCACGTTTTGCCGGCCACATACCTTTCGGCGATACGGTGAACGATTTTTCCGTCCCGCCTTTCCCACATGCATATTATAGTCCCGATAAATGAACTATCAAAAAACGTTGTGGTAATGAGCTTAACATTTCAGTTATCCTCTTTGATTCTGTTAAACATAGTATTTCATAACTACTGAATCAGATTCTGAAGAGCCTAAGGATCATGCATTCAGTATCACCGTTAAAAGGAGAACGGTGGGTACTCACAGCCTGTACTTTTCATAATAAAATAAGAAGAACAATCATCCACATCCAATCCCGATAATTAGCGTATTCTCGACAAAGCATTTATTAAACTAAATGCTAATACATTTGGTTTCTGTATGACATGGAATACTTTTGTCACCTCCATATAGAAATAAAAGCATCACAACAATAGTGTAATGTTAATGCATGGTATATGAACATTTCAAAATTGTTTAATGGTTGTTTATTTCACTTTAATAAGACCTTTCTCTATTAAGTTGATTAACAACACACGGTGGAAAGAATTAACATCGTATATATCTGTATAAAGGGCAAATCATAACAAAATGGTATTCGTCTTTTACAAGAGATTCACACAAAAAACATCTCCACTGTGTTGTCATACGATATCCCTAGATCTGCCTTTGTCAAGCAATACACGGTATCATTCATTTCGAAAAGAAGCCCAAGATAAGCGAAAGATCATTAGATTAATATTTAAAATGCACCATTCAACGTGAAAATCAATAATGAAAAGTAAGGAATGACAGTTTAATATCTGAGTGTGTTTATACTTATTAGAACGTTTTTATTTATTATGCCTGTAAGAAATAATTAGCATTATTCATAAATTACCTATCTCATACGTAACAAACCCATTAAACTATAAGAATACGTGTTGCACAATTTACTGTGTCTAAAACTAGCGTTACAGTAAGCATTTCATAACATAAACGTTTATATGTGTATGTGTGTTTACTCAACAAACGTATCAAACAGTTAAGTTAGTACACTTTTACATTTTGAACTATTGCTCCTTTACAAACATGTTTAAAGGATGTCGAAATCTATGATCTCTATACGTCGTGACCTGCAGGGCCGTTCAAATGAAAGAACACAATGTCTCTACACAAAATAAATTAATATTAGTAGGACGTCGTCTAATCTGTTCTTCTCTTTACATTCAAACAATGACGATCTATTACAGTTGCCATTTGATATGGGCTGTATTCAGATTACCCTAACACATCGAACACTCGACGAGTGCAAAGCAAAGGTTGCAATTTGATTGGTTCCAATTTGTCTATTCGGTGTGTTAAGACAACTTTAAAAGTGTCACTAAGTTGGACCCACATGGTCTAAAGTGTCTAACCATTTACATGGAATCTAATCAGATTTGCAGAACAGAAATGTCGGTGTACTTTATCAACCTCACCATGGACACTCACCAATTCCATACAATTATTCCGTTATGTTATTGTGAATACACCCCTGATGTAGTATTGTGTTGACTGTGTGACCATCTACGGGATGTATACGCTGGCTGTAGCGTTTTGGGGTCTTTTAAAATACTTCCAAGTAATGTGAATTACATTAAATTCAGTCTTAAACGCATATTTTGACACAAGAACTAGAATTACCAATTTACTTTAATACGATCTCATTTCTGAGAGTCAGTAAGACCTTAAATTGCTAGAGGCGGTCCATTTGTAAACATCTAAAAATATAAATGCGTCTGCAGGATAGGTATCATTAGTCTGCATTAGAAAAGGGTTGATGATGAGACGAATTTAAGTCCCTTCATGCTGATTCAGGTTTGTGTAAGAAAGTGGTTTAGATGTTGATCACCGGTCTGGTGATCCATATATCCTGCATTTCATTTCATTGGCAGCGGGTCAAATACATTTGGAACCTTAATACTCACACGACGCAAATACTTATTCGGTATTCTTCGGTAGAAGGGATCGGGTGATAATCATTTGGATGGTTTCTTGTTTGCAACATCTGTTTTTAACCGGCTCCAAGAAAACTTCTGTTATCATAGTGTACATATTAGCCACGCATCGTGAAATATGACAATCCAAGATGCCGATTATGGTCAAGTTAAATATATGTATTATCAGTGATTGTTTTGATCGCGACCTTTTCCCAGAAGCTTACATGGTGTTTATGCTACTGCATAGCGATCAGGCAAAGTCTTCTTATAACAATCAAGTAAATGTCTATGCTGTTACATACGAGCTAATTGTCTGAGAAGGATGTCGTGTTAAGAAAGGAATAGCGTCAGCTATAAAACATATATGAATATGTGTCTGAAACCGTAATAAGACAGCAATTATGTTAAAACGGCTTGAAATGAAATAATTTCCAACAGCTATGTCAAGTTGCATAGTGAAGCCATAATAATTCCGAATCTTTATATGATTGATTGATAGGGTTGTAGCGCCGTTTAAAACAATTGTTCTGGAAAATAACAGAGGGCAGTACACCTTCATTTCTGTTCACTGGCTTTCTGATACCAATACTTCTTCACACAAGTACTCCACACAACAGTTTTACAAAGATACTTGCTGAGTGTCCATGTAGACTGTTAGTCCTTTGGTGTAATACGAATGACGCTTGACGCAATGCATTGGTATTCGTCGAGCATAGGAACAAATATTATTCGAGATTGAGTTCGAACTAACTGCCCCTTGATTGACAGCCCGCGTCTCTACTGAAAGAGCTATCGGGGCTCGGTACGAAAGTCTTGTCAGAAGTAAATGGCTCTAAAGCTTTAAATGAAGATGGACACTGGATGATCTTGTTAGAATGTGTGGATACGCATGCTCGACACGATATATCAAATATATCATTTGAATTTGACAGTCCTCAATATTCGCAATAGTAACAATACTTATTGTTGCCTGACGAAGCTTACGAGTTCCGATATATGTTTCATGAAAACATAAGCCGAGAAAGTTTATAGATATATTGTGATAGTATACCAGTATGTTCTCCGCAACTGTAACTGCATTCTGATTATTGGTTTAGTATACTACCGCTGATACAGACCACTGTTGAAACAGACGGTGATGTTAGAGTTATAAGAAAAGGTTAAACTTACTAAAATTGCTTTTTTCGTCGATAGCTGTATAACGTAAGTTTTGACCTAGTTTTATTCATATGTTCTAGATTGTAGACCAATCAAACGTTGTATTTAATGAATAATGGCGAAGAAATAAAGGAAATGAAACGTTTTGATTGGTGGGAGGGGGAGTTTTAAAATGAAATGTTCTGCATACAAACCTTTAATTATTTTCCTTAAGAAATAAATTTCAGTGAAAAGAGCAGTAAAAACGTATGAAATATAATGTTTAAGAGCAAACTATTAACTATTTTTGAAACATGATAAGATTTCAGTTATTTATCGTCAATTGAAATTTATAGACCCCTTGGGAGCCTATCATAATCTCCAGTCATGTAGCGTATCTCGGTATTGTTCCATTTCTTAGTGCTTTCTCATATTGATAGACGTTTATCTTGTTTAAAGGTATTTCTTGTTTACCATAAATTGGTTCAACATTACAAACTGTGCTTACCACCGAGTATCAAAGCTTTATGTTTGTCTTCTCATTTTGCCAAAACAGGTGATTCTAAAATATAATAGCAGGTAATTACAATTATTTGCACGGCCAAACGTGAAGAGGTTATATTGTCCTTAACGAGAGCGGGAGTCCAGGGTTTGATTGTCGGTCGTGTAATACCATGATCCTCTAAAGATGACAGTAGAGCCAGCTCTACATGTTGTGTTTTGGTTGCCGGATACTATAGGCGCATGGTGCTCTTTGCTAAATGAACTTTCAAGTAGTATTTGCAATAAACCATGAAATAACCTGATATATCAAAACTACTATTAGAATTGACGTAAAATGAATTTGAAACAACACAGAGAACCTCCACCGATATCTCCAATAGTTGTTAAAGAATGCGTGATGTACACATTTAATATTACACCGAAAAAGACAAGTGTCCTCTATACTCTCGACTGTTTTTCCTTAATAAACCAAGGGTGAGTATGCTATATGTGGCAAATGGCATTGAACATCATGTATAGTAGTAGCACACTGGGCAATAGTAGACGAACTCTTTGCAATATGTGCCCCACGCCTCCACACCAAAACTATTTTAGTCTCTGTATCGCTATGCTGCAAAGTTTTAATTCGACTGCTCATTCTAACTCTTATCATTTTAAACGCCAACTGTTCAACAGACTGAATGAATGGACACATATACATGTACGTACGTGTATGTCTCTTGTGTGAATTATAATTATCATAACCGTGGACACAGAATGATTGAAAGACATGGACAGACGATGACGCAGCAATCCTTTTCGTGTGATACTGGTTTACTAATCGTCAGGGTAAAACAAATATGATACCATGAACGGTTATAAAATAACTGACAAAAAGCAATTATACACACAAAATGTAACAGGCTATTAAGTGTGTTGATTCATCTGCGTATCAGGGATGTAGTGATAGAGTGTCCGACTCTTGTAAGTAAGGTCGTTAGTAAGATACCTGGACTGGTTATGCTAAAGATTTTAAAATCGAAGCAATGACATTCCTTCATTGTCTTTGATGATCGTTTGGTTAGCATAATGACTGACTCGCTGATGTAAGATAAATTGACCAGTAACTTACACAGGAAACGGCGTGATATAGCTGTGAGCAAGTGCACACGCAAAGTCTCACCTTCCACAAACATATATTATTGGAATTTATAAATCTTCTGATAAATTATATACAAGTATAGACCTACTTGTACCACGATCATGTATAGTTAACTGTTGTCGTTGCGAGGATACCATTAACAATTGCTTTCTTTGCGTAACACAGGTCATATTGTAATCATTAAGTGTGGTATTTTTTGTTCTTGAATAACTTTCTCCAATCGTCATTGAAACTTCGAAAATGTTTTTTAGGTTATTGAGTGTCTTATAATGATGGTTTTACAATTCGGTCTGTTTCGGACGATGACATCTCATCAATATTTTCCCGAACCGTTATTAAAAGTATTTAATTGAGTTTTTGACTTCGTGCCAGATCTAACCATATCATGATCGCTTATCGCAACTTTATCTTGGCAAGCAGGTCTTGTAAACGGAAAATGCATTAACATGCACGCAATGTGGGTATTGTACCGTCATTAATACAGAACTAAAGAGTCTGTCTGTCTGGATTCCGAAAATAAACGGAGAATTACGTTAACTGGTCGGAGATTAGGATCATTTGTATAGGACTTTCTATGGAGTCTGGAAATGTGAAAGTACAGTTTCTGTTAAAATACTCCTTTTTTAAATTTAAGTTAGATTCACTTTCGTCAAAAACCGTTGATGTGTATTCGTCGTTCCCTTTTTTATACTTGAAAATACATATAAAAGTGCAACTGGTTTCTTCAGAAAATTTAAATTAAATACATCATTGTAGATTAGATTCGGACTTTGCAAATGTGAAATGTAAAACGGAGATAAGCCGCAAAGAAAGAAAGAGAGGCTTATTTTGTAAAAACTCTTTGCATTAACTTTTCTACTGGAACATGTCGTATTTATATTGCAAAGCGTCGGTTTTATAGATAGGGTAGTTGCAAAGCTCGTCAGAAGGTTTTCTTTGTAAATCTGTTCTGCAAGAAATATTTTGTACACTTGTTTTAATTGTAAACTTAGCATTATTGAAATAAGCATAGTCTGGCCATCGTAAAAAAAATTATTACCGATTTAAACATGATATGTTGTCAATCATTCGATAAGACATCGAGAGTGATTAAGCTAAGCCAAAGGCTTGTTTCGCAATCGATGTAAAATAAATAAGTTTAAACTAAACTAATCATTCGATCAAACCATTGATATTTGTAGCAACATACTTTTTTATATATAGATACCCTTGAACAAAACGGGAACTGTCATGTTTCTAACATACACATAACTGTTCAAGTAAAAACACTTCTTACACTATGCTAAGACGTCACAATGTGCTTATTTAGATAAATTGTTTAAATACACAAAACTGGGTAACGAAAATTGAATTTAAACTGTTTGCCAGCGCACATGTAAAGTCAATGGAGAAATAGAACACGTGCTATTGAAATGGTGGAAGCAATCAGTCAAAATAAAATGTTGTTCTGTGCATTTCACGTCATGACTATTGATTATGTTACCAGTTTTCTTTCATCAGGGACCTTGATTCGATCTTCCAACGACAGAGATAAATGACACTGTGTCTTCATAGTTGAATTGTTAAATATTCAGGTTTTAGACAGTTGATTACCTAATATGATAATACAAATGTCGTCTCCTATTAACTCTTTAAGCGCCGAATTGTTTAAAGTAGACTCTTCCATGTTCAAATCGGGCGTCTCCATTTCTCATGTAATAACAGTTTCGACTATTGTGATAACTTACAGACAATAGACAATAATTTTATTTGACGTAAACTGTACAGTTTCTTGTCATTTTGACAATATATAAACAAATTACAATTAACACACACATTATAACAGAATATGTACACAAATTACAAATTAACACACACATAGAAAAAAGGAAAGAAGAAAATTCATAACTTGTGATACTCTTAATCGACATTTGACTAAACTTATTTGTTGTTATGAGATTATACTGACTGGGAAGAGTAACTGTTTTATTTTTCGTAGTTATAGCAAACAATGCTGATTCCAGGTGAGACATTTGTTCTTATTGAGGTAAACACTTTTTAATGATACCAACACGTTTGCTGTGGTGGCCTTGACAGTGACATTTGTTCTTATTGAGGTAAACACTTTTTAAAGATACCAACACGTTTGCTGTGGGTGGCCTTGACAGTGACATTTGAACGTCTTGATGTGTCACTCTAGGCGCATGAACGCCTCGCATGTTATACGCTATTTAGATAAAAAAAAACTTCTTGTTTAATTTTCACACTACTTTATTTTAATAATGTGATACCCTTGGCGTCGTCGTCGCCGTCGTCTGCTGAGTCTGGCTTTAATAAGTATGCAGGATTGCCTCTTTTTCGACTTAGAAAACAGTAGACTAGCGTTGGTGTTCGCTTGTTGCGCTCTTGTTAACATATCTTTTCCAAGTGAGTTTAACCATTGTAAATTTACAATACACTTTTTCACACGGAATCTACCACTGTGACCTGTGGTAGCATTTTAGTAAACTTACACTATTGTTAGTGTCTGGCAAACGCTATATAGGCATGCATGGTTTTTTTTTAGAATAAGAAAAGAGGGCCACCCGTTTTACGCCCATGTAACGTTAAATATTTCAAAACCGGAAAGTCAATAAGACCTCAGTGTGTCAGACTCGGCTGAAATGGTAAAAGCGTATTGAACGAATCAGATGACAATCATATTATATCGCATTATTGTAGGGTCATCAAAACAATGTTCTATTGTGGGTAGCATTCTATCTACCATGGTAGCACTCTATTGGCTGACCTTTATTATGATCTGCATTCATTTGATTGTGTAGATACAATGAGTGTATGTGCTTTGTGTGGCAATGGGATAACTACGACTGCTAAGCTCAAATGTAAATTTCTGTTTTGGCGCAACATATAGCGGTAAAAGATGTCTAAACGCTACAACTTACTGACCGTTGGTATATACATGGATATTTTAAATTATATAATCGGTGTGTATTCAGATTAAGATTGTATCCTGAAGATTGTGAGCGAATAAAATAAACTGACCGACTTATTATGGTAATAGTGTCGAATCAACACCAATCACATATCAAAGTTGGGATGACACACGAAAGACGACTCAACCGAACGACTACTGTGATAATGTAAATCTTATTACACCACAGTTAATCTAGCACGCGAGTCTTTGTTTGGTTGTTTGTTCAAACAGTTGAGCTGAACGACCTTTTTGTCTGGTAAATCATTCATATTCAATGTTCAAAACACATATCTGTAAAGGTAACGCTAAACACTGTGTTAGACAATTTTTAATACGACACGGGTATGATAGTAGAAGAAATACTGCTTTGTAAACAATTCCGATACTAATTGCAACAGTTGAAGAAGTATAGAAGAGTATAACACATTGTTATAAGAGGTACCATTGATTGGGTTGACCTCAATTCGTTTCGATTACTTTCCAGTAAGAAGTTCCATTTGTCTCGTACTTAGAATCTTCACTTGATAGATACAGTGTACTTACAAGTTCATTGGCATAAGTCGCAATATGCGATTTGAGGTATAATTGACTCACCGTAACGGATCGTAATCCGGTTTTGTAAAAGTTTTACAGTGATATTATTTTTGTCAAAAGATGCATTTATTATAAGAGCGCATGCAGATGGTCAGTGACACTTCTTGCTTGCCCTCACTGTACGCATATGGATTTAGACCTTTAATCACCTTTATCATTATGAAAATATTTGCCAGTGTTATGTGAACTTATATTTAAATCAGATTGCAAGAAACCAAGCCGTAGACCATTAGCGATCAGCGAATATCCATATAAGACTTCGTATCGGCGCGTTCCCATGAGAACGTACATGGTTCGGCCATTTATTTCCGAAAGAAAACTGAAATGCTTCCTGCTAACAGTAGACACATGTCTTTCTAAATCAAAAACAAAAACGATATTGTGTTTTTGAAATTGTATCATTTATTAATATAACTGCGTCACATCGCAGAACGTATATACTATATACATGTATATTGCACTGATATATGAGATGTGAGTAAAGTGAACATGTTAAATGAAACAAATGCACATGAGTCGTATCAGGCGAATTGGTTCCTGTTGCAGATCTGTTGTCGCATCACAATAATATACCAGGTAAATGAACGGGGATAACTTTCTTTTCTCTCAGAAGAGCTAACGTGTTGGTTGTTGATCAAAGTGTTTACAATACTGAGCGAATACACATACCTGTCGCAGTATTTGTTTGTGCACATATATCTGCAGCGCAAATATCATTAGACATGTTCACCATACCCTACTTATATTGTTAACAAATAGAAAGTATGCACACATTTTACTTGGTCCAATTCTTCCTAGTTGCTTGAATTTTGTTTAAGAGTTTTGAAAGGTAAACAGGATGCGTTAAGGAATTCGATAGATGTAAGGCGTATTTGTCTGGATAAGAAATCTGAAAATCATATTATAATGGGCCTCAAAGTAGAACAAACATAACCGCTAAAAGTAAATAACGGAAAGAATAGTTAAGTAATATTACAACTAGAATAGTTAAGTAGTATTACAACTAGAATAGTTAAGTAGTATTACAACTAGAATAGTTAAGTAATATTACAACTAGAATAGTTAAGTAATATTACAACTAGAATAGTTAAGTAATATTACAACTAGAATAGTTTAACCTGATATGATAGTTGATATATGTCTGCTTTGGAAACATCTGAAGTAAAACGTTTTACAACTACTCAACTTAATTAACATCTGAAGTAAAACGTTTTACAACTACTCAACTTAATTAACACTCTGGCTCGTGTTGGGTTGCATCTCTTTTTTGGTAAAATCGGTAAATTCGGTTTACAACATCATATTTCTAGTTTCGGTAGATCTGAATACATCCCGGTACACGCGTCAAGTGTCTATGGGAGTCCCCACTGTTTAACTTTATCCCGCAAACAACATAAACATAAACTTTCTATAAATGAATATACAAGAATTGCATAAAGTTGAAAACATCGTGGCAAAAAATAGAAATTGCACAATTTCTTTGTTTGTCACAATGTTTTCAAAAAGTTGTCTGCTGCAGAGGCGTCAGAAAGCGCCTGTATGGTGGAAAATAGTGACCTTGGTCTAATTGGAATCAGACTGTTTGTAGAAAGCACGAAGAGAATTTAAGTATTAATAGCACGTGTAACAAGATCTTGAAAAAATATCTGAAATTGCAGAATGTCAGAAATATATTTAACACGCAAAACAGCACTGCATTATAATATTTTTTCGTTATCCTTGGGAGGACCCTGAAAACTGTTGAACAGCAACATAGAGAAATAATGATATTGCTTGTTAATAAATACACAGGCAAGCTAAGATTCACGCAACTTGAATCAGAGAAACGATTGCATAACAGAACCAAAATAAGGTCCTACCATTCCGCCTGGTTTTAACTAATTTTACCAAGATCTTTATATTTTTCAACGAAATATTTATGGTATATCCACGCGTCTTTCACTATTAATTGCGAACACAAAACGCTAAAGATCCCCAAAACGTCGTGTATGTGTACGAAAGGACTGTCACTAACGATTAATGTGATAGCCGACATCCCGTCAAGCAAAGTGTAGGTCATAAATTCAACGTCACATCTTTCTTCTTCACCATATTCCGTTTACTTACATCTCGCTTACGATTCCTCGTGTTCTTGATGAAATCTAACAAGTTCATAACGCCGTAATAAAATCACAATATAGTGTGTAAGATCAAAGGTAATGTTGTAATATTTATTCACATGTCTCATGTAGTATTACCGTTAAATATTAACATGAACGTTGTTTCAGTCATGCTTTGTCATCGAATATAATATGTAGGTCGATTATTCAATCTATGTGTATTTGTCATATTAAAAACCACATACTTGATGAAAATACTTGTATATCATAAAACATATCTTTCCTTTTAACAAATATCAGAATTAAGACTGTTCAGCAGTAGTTACGATATTGCTATTGTGATGAAGCTGTTGAGTCTGCAATGTTGGCAACCAACGCGGCATGTTAGACGAAACCCACTGGATAATAGCACTATTGATGTTATTTGTTATTTGTTTTAACCTGTATGATTCGCACTTAGTTAAAGGTTCGGCCGCATTCTCATCTTTTCTGATCCAGTACCAGCTTCACGTACTATGGTAGCATCGTTCTTCAAGCACCCGCTGAAATAATATCATATAATCCATCGTTTGCTAATGCCACTAACGTTTTACATTTAAGCAACTATTCTAGCATTGTAATACAATTTAGATTCTTTGGCATATAGTTGCATATGTGACTCCTACACATTGTGAGCTTTGTTAATGAAACGGTCACAGTCACATGCCGTGTGTCTGTGTCGTAAACCCCAAACATATCTGCGTAAACAGACCTTGTTTTGCGACTGTTCCATTTACACGAACTATGATTTATTCTGTATTTGAAAATACTATTGCCACAGTTAGTTTCAACTCTATTCAATAATTACACACTAATATATAGAGAGTTTCATTGTTCCAAAGACGTTTACGAAGTCGTCTGCTGCAGATTGTGATGCATGTGAGAAAGGGTAAATCAAGTGTGAGTCATTTCATAGCAACGTATTAGTTGGTTGACCTATACAGAAGCATGCGTGAACCCGCATCGAGGTGACCTTTGTATATCACAAATGTGCCCCATTGTTAATCCGATAGTGAATCTTATATCCTCACGTGACAATGGGGTTATAGTGTCCTTGAACTGACCAAATATCCTGAATGTCAGAGGTCAAAGTGTATGCACTCTCAGTCCCTGTAAGGCGTTCAGTTTCTAACTCTTTGTTGTGTCTGTGTGAAAAGTAGATACTCAAGGACATTGCTATGGCAACCACAACTACCATGACCACAGTCAATGTCACGATGAACTGAATTTCCTCTTTCGTGTAAATCTGGCCCATTGTTTCCACTTCGGACTAACGTTTTATAGATCGTCAGCACTCTGAAAATGTAAAAGACAATATGTGATATAAATGCGGAAACAATGTGTATGACTAATCAACCATACTTAAGTAAATTGATAAGAATATATCCGTGTTAAGACCCGCCCTGTCGTGTCAAATGATACGGAATATATATATATCCAAACCCTCAAGTTCGCTACAAAACAAAGCACTCACGCTAAGTATCCAAAATGAATACCTCTTCAAAGAAAGCCTTCTATGACTTATTAAGAAACAGCTCAGAAGCATTCAGACTGACTTATCAAATTTACACTAGTCGCAAATGCTTTCCGGTTGGTTTTCGCAGACCACCATTTATATGATTCGAATATACAAGAGGTGTGATCTACGAAAACTAACCTTAACATTAATTTGACAGGTTTAGCAACCGGTCTATTTGATTCTTCAAATTACTAACGAATAAATCAATTTATAAATCATTCTAGTTGATTTACCAACGATTAACGCAGATTCCGTTGAGACTGCACTTAAGCCGAAGAATATAATTGCCATGTATAACGAATCAACGTGATAGTATACTATAATTGCCATGTATAACGAATCAACGTGATAGAATAATATAATTGCCATGTATAACGAATCAACGTGATAGTATAATTGACATGTATAACGAATCAACGTGATAGTATAATATAATTGCCATGTATAACGAATCAACGTGATAGTATAATTGTCATGTATAACGAATCAACGTGATAGTATAATATAATTGCCATGTATAACGAATCAACGTGATAGTATAATTGCCATGTATAACGAAACAACGTGATAGTATAATATAATTGCCATGTATAACGAAACAACGTGATAGTATAATATAATTGCCATGCATAACGAATCAACGCGATAGTATAATATAATTGCCATGTATAACGAATCAACGTGATAATATAATTGCCATGTATAACGAATCAACGTGATAGGATACTATAATTGCCATGTATAACGAATCAACGTGATAGTATAATATAATTGCCATGTATAACGAATCAACGTGATAGTATAATATAATTTAGTTATAATGTCAACACTAAGTATACCAAGGCCTTCATCGTGAAGGAATTCCAGAATTAACGTATACAAACTATAAACGTACACGCCAACTCGCTCCACTGTCGAAATTCGCTTGACTAAATAAACAGTTCAATGTTTTAATAAACATAACAAGGTTGAGTCATCATTACGTTCCTCACTAATGGTTCAACAAACAACTGTGTAGAATTTCCCGCGCAAATGCAACGTTTTCAATGACTGGCAGTTCCAATAATGGGATATTTTCTGAGACACCCATACTGGTTAAATATTGGTGAATGTGCCGTGCTGCAGCAAAATTGACCTCAGCGTTATCCTGACATTTATATATAAAACTCTGTTTGTGCATCCGTATTACTCATGGAAGGTTTGTCAGAAGATTATTTATAACTTTTGGTACTTGGCGAACAGTGCAGATCCAGATCAAACTACGTAGGTTGATTTGAATCGTCGCAAATGCTGATGTTTTTCCAAAAGCACGACTCATCTATGTTCTTAACGTGGAGATAGTTCAGTCAATGTTTGAAGATCAACACAACACGTTTAAAAACAGACTAAAGACTATAATTCGAATGCACATCATTATTACATCTAACTATATGACAAGTAGAAAGAAAGAATCGCAAATACGTATATAAATGCGGAGATAAACAAAAGTCGGAGATAAGTGGATTTCTGCTGTAATATATATGTGTGTATATGTATTATCTAAAGTGCATGTAAATAAAATATGTAATGTTTATCGGTTTCAGCTCTGGAAGCCCCTGTAGATCAAACAGTAATGACGCTGGTTATTAATCAAGGGGTTGTGAGTTCGTACCCCAGCTCGGTGAACGTTCTCTCTGACGTTCGAAACAAGTCAATGCAACAAAGCCCATTATGTCGGTTTTCACGTCGTACGGCTCATATAGTCTTAAGCATTATAATTGATTAACAAATCAAACAAGTACTTCGTATATTCAATCGTTCTTTGAATTATTTACTCCCGCCCTGTAAACTATTTGGTGAGTCAATTTGTTTACCAACAATTGATCGGCCTAGATATAATGTCGATGGTATACAAAACAAGCCAAACAGTTTTCTTTCTCCGTTTATAGATGACATACTCAGACTCAATAACAGACAATCAAATTTAGTAAAGTGTTTGTTTATTGTAGTAGTATCACTCTACTAAAAGGACCATCCAATATTTCGTATGAGACATCTTAACACATAAACTTTCCGAATCCTATCTTTACAGCCAGGCACCAGCCAAGCAGGCATTTGAAATATACATTTATTTAACAAGTTGATGGATAAGTAACAGGCGATATCAGAATGGACCTCATTGTCGCCAATTTGGTCATAAACTTTAACCCAGAGTGTATGCCTTAACCACTAGAATATCGAGGCTGTTTCAACTTTAACCCAGAGTGTATGCCTTAACCACTAGAATATCGAGGCTGTTTCAGTCTAACATCCCCGCTTATAAACTTTAACCCAGAGTGTATGCCTTAACCACTAGAATATCGAGGCTGTTTCAGTCTAAATCCCCGCTTAACCCAGAGTGTATGCCTTAACCACTAGAATATCGAGGCTGTTTCAGTCTAACATCCCCGCTCATAAACTTTAACCCAGAGTGTATGCCTTAACCACTAGAATATCGAGGCTGTTTCAGTCTAACATCCCCGCTTAACCCACTTATAACACATCTGCAGCAGACGACTTTGTAAACATAGTAACAAAAAGGCTGACAAATCTGCAGCAGACGACTTTGTAAACATAGTAACAAAAAGGCTGACAAATCTCCATTAAAGATAGCTAATCTGTTAAATAAAGTTGAAAACATTGTGGCCCAAGGAACATTTCTCATCATGAGCAATTTCGACTTTGGCAAAAAATGTTTTCTAAAGTATGTTGCTGCTATTGCGTCATCATGTTCTTTCTTGTATGATGTTTTATGGCGCGTTCGACAATTGTTTCACTGCATTTCCTACGTTAACAGTTCTGCTGGTTATTGATTGATTGATTGAAACAATGTTTCAGTCAAATCACGGCGGTCAGTTCACTTACTCATATGTTTCCTAGCTTTCTCACACCAGTGATCCACACAACATAATTTCCAAGCAACTGGCTGCTTTTCAACAAAGACTGTTAGCCCATTGGTGAACAAATCCGCTGATAAGCGTGCCCCGATATTAGTGCATCAGTTACCATGCTTTTCCTAAACCCCTCAGCGCCAAGAAGGGAAGTCACCACTACCCTTGTTTTTTTAAAGTCGATGGTATGACCCTACACAGAACCGAACCCTGGACTACAGCTGTAACCACGACATCACCTAACAATTAGACCAACGTTTATCTAAAAGGCAAACGAGTATTACATGGACAATTTTGACTTATTCGTCTACAATAGTTTCTCTTTTTCCCCCACCATGTTCTCAAACACCTCCCGCCTCAGATGATAGAAGTATCATATGTATGAAGGGAAAACGGCTAAGCAACGTAGAGAATTTCTCGCGTCAATACGTCCTTTTCTCATTGACTGGACTCTAATGGAGTATTTCCCAAAGCACCGATCATCGTTCATTATTGGGACTAACTGATCCGATCCACGAGAAAACAAACGTTGTTGACTCTGTCTTAATTATTGACCCGGATCAGCCTAAACATGCCGCGCTGGCTAACCAAGACAGCCACTTTTCGCATCCTGTGGATTTTATGTTTAAGGAATCATGGCTCTTTATCTCTTTCCCATGAGACGGAATGTGTCGGCCCGGATTAGCCTGCGCGTATTGCGCATCCTGATCTGGATCGATACATTACGCAGAGTTCATGACGTTGATTTTCTCGTGGAACGACTCAACAGTTTGTAGCGGAAATAGTTTGATAGCATCGGAAACATGTCAGTGTAACAAGACACTAGTACACTATGAATGAACAATAGTTTTATAGCATCGGAAACATGTCAGTGTAACGAGACACTAGTACACTGTGAATGAACACTAGTTTTATAGCATCGGAAACATGTCAGTGTAACGAGACACTAGTACACTATGAATGAATAATAGTTTTATAGCATCGGAAACATGTCAGTGTAACGAGACACTAGTACACTATGAATGAATAATAGTTTTATAGCATC